>VKOC01014976.1:0-123771 GCA_009364415.1 Spea multiplicata
CCCCTTAGTTTGCCCCCTTTATCTCTTACTGCATCTTAAGTTAACTTTATTAAATTAATTAAATTAACCCTCAGTTCTCATCATTAAATTAACCCTAAACACCCCATTAACTATAACTACCCTTAAATTAACTCTAAATACCCCGTCAAAACAAGTACCCTAAATTAACCCTAAACTCCCCATTAACCATAACTGCCCCTAAATTAACCCTACAACACCACACTTAACGCACAGCATCCCTAAATTGAACCCTAACCAACCATTAACAGCAACAGCATCCCCTAAATTAACCCTAAAGACCCTCGATCAACCACAGCATCCCCTAAATAGACCAGCTAAGACACACGCATTAACCACAAACTGCTTCAAATTAACCCCAAACACCACATAACATCACAGCTGCTCTAAATTAGCGCCCAAAAACACCCATAACAATAGCTGCCCCCTAAACACCCTAATTAACCATAACTGCCCCTAAATTAACCGCTAAACACCCATTAAACCATAACTGCCCCTCAATATTAACCCCACCTCCCCAAACTCAGTAGCCCAAAATATTAATATATATTTGATTACATATATAATATATACTCTACTTACATATACATATATATAGACCAAAGCTGCTTCACTACGCATTCTTTTCACGAGATATTGAACTGGATGTCCAAAATATTCAAGGGTGTCAATAATGTTGTCATAACTGTACGATGCCTGGAGGATCCCTTTAATAGCATTGTACAGTATTTCACAACTTAATTCATATAAAACATATGTTTTTTAAGGACACAGGAGAAATGTGACTCACTGTTATCTATGACCAATGTGGCCTTGAATATTTTAACCCGGGAAGGGGAGACTTAGGGAGCAACCAGAAAGGTGCCTACTATTTGAATATGAAATAACTTTACGTGTCAATCAAGAAGTTGGCTAATATGCGATAATGATTATTGGGTCAGTGTCTGCACACATTCCCAAATATTAAAAAGAAAAGTACTGAAATTAAAAAAAAAATCTACAAATAGTTAAAGGCATTAGCATGACTACACAAAGGCATGAAACCAACAATGTAATTATTACCTAATCACAAACTTGTGCAATGGTCACTTGCATGTCTATTTACTAGGATCTGGCAGTAAAGATGACTGAAATTAGAAACTTGAAAAGGCACTTTTATGGGTCAAGCAGTAAAATTGTAATAAGATGACAATCATTTCTAGTCTGTTAGTTGTCTATTAACCCAGATCAGATGTATCTAAGTTAAATGAAAAAAATGAAACTAGATGAAAACAAATAGCATTAAATAATTACATAATGCCCATTTTTTCACAATTAGTATATAATTATTATCATTAACATTCGCAAAACATACCTGGTGGCAAGAATATAGCAAGTTGCATAACATTTTAGAAATCGATTAACTAGTTTGTAAAAAATAACTCTGAGAATGAATAAAAAATGAACATTAATATTTTAACTTTTGACTGTCAGTTTGTTTTTATAGAATTATATGCCAAAACTAGTCTTCTTAAATTCAAAACGCGTAATCACAATAATGCACTATGTTTCTGTTTCAGTAAATACATTTTGTCATATTTCTTTCAATGTATCTATATAATACAGAGTGCGTGTTTCAGTTTTTATTTGCTCTACAATGGTAGGAAGGATAAATGTCTGTAGGAGTGAGGCATTATTCCTAATATCACAATCTTCACATCACAATACAGCGGTTTCTCTTAATTTAATGCATTGTGGGAATTAGGATCCCTACTTAAAATAACATTAGTTCTCTGTGGATGCGGTCTATGAAATTAGTCTGTGTGGTTACCAGCGGACAGCATTTGTACACAGATACCAGTGTCTGTCATCACAGTTTGTGATTTCTTTTACCCTGCTTCAGCATCACGTCTGACGTTCACTGACCTTCTTCTAATCGGCCTGAAATCAAGGAAGCCTGAGGTCTTTTCCTACAGACCTTTGTCTCAGTACCTACTTTCTTACTGTGTGTCACCTATTAATGCTGAGCACCAAGATAAGATGTCATATTTCTCAGCACTGAAGCTTCATGCACTCCTAGGGAGCACTGACACAAAGGTAGGAAAAGACCTTGCTCTCCTACCACATGACCTCTAAGAATTAACGCAAACTGTAGGAAGAAAAGAAGGGGAATGAGAAGAGAAATGAGAGAGAGAGGGAGAGAGATAGTGTGTGTTTAGAAACCATTTGCACAAAGTAAAGTTTGTATGTTACAGGTCAGTAAGGCAAGTGTACGATAGGATGTTTCTTTGTTAGGGCAATCGTAAAAGTGTGTCTAAGGGCAGGTACATGTGTGCAAGGGCAAGTGTATTTGTGATAGCTATCTACTAGTATTTCTGTGTAAAGGTAATATAAGTTCTCATTCTAACACTCCAAACCTAGGAAAATGGTTTATTTTACAGCATTTTTTTACTCATTCGTGACAATGATTTATTTACCCTTCATGACAATGGCTGTTTTAATATGTCTGCGGTGCTCGTGTTTAGCTGTCATTTTCCTCTCTCTCGTTTAGTGTACCCACAAAAGTTATATATTGTCTTTTTCATGGCAAGAAGGGCTTTCTTTATTTTGTTACCCCATCAACTCATATATTTGTTGAAAACTAGACACCCCAAGGTTATTTCAAATGCTGGTATTTTAATTCCTTCCATGCACTATTTCTACTACTAGCCTTTGTCAAACATTGTGATTTTTTTGTGTTTCTTTTCCACACAAGTTGTAGTTTTGGTATGCATTTACAGCTCCTGGCATATGTCACTGCCAAACAGCGCCCTAATATGCTTTCAGTAACATTGCCTGAGTTCAGTGATACCACCCATGCATGGGTTTGTCTGGTCATTTGGAGGCCAATTGGGAGGTGCACATTTTTCAATGTTGAACTTTGGCATTTGGTTATCCTGTGACCATGCCCAATTTGAGTCACCTTTGAGCCCAGCCAATTCAATTTACCCAATGTAACCATATATTTTGGAAAATAGACAAATTTTCACCAGCTCTAATTTCACGGCCAGCATTTGTCAAAGTTTGTAGTAGTGATTATTTGGTGTTTTATTCACACAAAATAGTACTTTAGGTATGAATGTATAGTTCCTGGTTTATGTCACTGTCAAACATCTACCCAATATGTGTTTAGCAACATCCCCTGAGTACAGCAATACCACCCATGCATGGGTTTGTTTGGTTGGTTGGGGGCTAAAAGGTCACCTTTTTTTTATTTTAAAATCTAGTCAGTTTGCACCTATCCCCTATTTGTGACGAACTCAAAAAAAACCAGATAATTTCAAATCAACCCTGAATATATATATATAATTATATATATTATAATTATATAGTATATATATTATATTAGTAAGATATGCATTAAAGGTAAAGTTTTATTATGGCTTCTCATGTTTGTTTTAGTTTTTATTCGGTGTGAAGGGTTTTAAAATAAGCAAAGATCAGGCGCTAAATAAAAAAAAATATTTATAGTGGAACTTTAAATTATATTAGTAATAGGTGCTGCAAACACTTAAGTTTAACCCCTAAAATACCAAAATACAGATAAAAATTATAAAATAGTGTTGCGCAAAAAGAATTTATGAAACAATTTTAAAGTGATTAAATATATCACCATCAGTGTATAACCGTGTATAAAAATAACAATAATAAATAAATAAATAATACTATTATTTTTCGTTTCTGTGTTCAATCTTTCAATTGTAGTTTTGTTCCAGTGTTTTAACATATATAAAGTATGAAAAATAACAGAAACATAGTGCTTTCCGTAAACAATACGTTTATAACAAATGTTTCTAAGTGCAGTATCCCACTCACATTAATTGGAGCAATATAGTTTGCTCTAACTTTCTCAGCATAAATTGAACGGTTCCACCCGCCAAATAGATTTTCGGAGCTCCTTCACGCAAAAGCGATTCTCCGTCCACACGGTAATGCCACGGAAACGAAGCGAAAAGGCAGAAGGTGAGATATATAAATATTTAATTTGTTTACAAACAAAGTGCGATATGCTCACATTTAAGAATTCCTTTCTCGGATATCTGGATCTCTCTTTCCATGCGGACAACTTCCGGGTATAACAAAAAATAAAACGGCACACAGACTCGTTTCGCCTCAATCAGGCTTTCTCAATGGTGTGAAGGGTTTGACTACCCTTGAGTATACCTAGAATACAGTGATCCTTTGGTTAGCCAATACCTGTTTAGATTATTTTGTTTAGGTTTTAGTACCCATATAGCTCCCTGCAATTTTCCATCTGAGAACATGAGCTTTCTCTCTAGGGCACAAGACCCTAAAAGTTAGGGTGATGATGGCATGTGATGATGCATGTAAAGGCTGAAAATTCATTAAACCTACCATCACCTTTACTGATGCATCTGGCCATTGAATACTAAAGATCCCATCCTTCACAAATTGCTGCAGCACAGTAGCAATATACAGGATAGGTTGTAATTACTGTAAAGAATGCATTGATAAAACCTTTCGGGAGTTTAGAGTTAGAATTCATGTCAATTTATTGGCATGCACAGTAGTACCATAATGGTAGGGCTTCCTGCTTGAACTTTATGGCCATAGAAAGGATCAAACATTCAGCCAGGGAGAGTGATATCAATATTAAGCTGCTGAGGATAGACTGTTACTGGATCTATTGTCTACAGACCTTCGCCCCTAAATGATTAGTTTTTTCTTTTACACCTTTACTGAATAACAACATTACTAGCAATTGTGAAATAATCAATATATATGTGTGTGTGTACAATGGTGTCAGAACCCACGGCGGGGTTCTCGCCGACATTACTTACCCGCTCCGGGTAGACGGTCCCGTGCCGCGGCTGTTCCGTCCTCCTCAGCCGGCCGTGTGGTTTGTTCTAAGCGTGCGCGCGCCCTCATAAAAATGTGTTGCTGCCGTTCTCGTGTACCAGACCCCGGCTATTCCTGGCGTGCCTTCTCGTGTACCAGCCCCCGGCTATTTCCTGACGTGCCTATATTGGTGGTCTGCTCCAGTTGTTACCTGCATACCGGGTTTCCACCTATATTGTCTATCACCGTTCCTGTCGCCTCACAAATGGGTTGTTTGTGATCTTTTGGTTAGTTTTGGTTTTCATTCCTTTTTCTACTGTATACCATTAAAACATTGAGATTACAATTTAGTTTTTAATATACAGAGATATCATTCAGGTTCTAACTACTGCAGCTTCCGTATTAGCTGTGGACATAAACATCCACTTAAAAATTAAATAGTTTACAGTTGATGGTGATTGCTTGCTTCAGATGATTAAAAACAACACTGTGGATATGTAATGCGTTTTATGATCCAATAATTTAGGCGTTTTCTATAAAGGAGTGAAGACAGACTCATTAGAATATTCCCCACTCAAAGAAAACCAATTAGGCAGAAATCTTTCTGCGTGCATAGGGAAGATTTAAAAACGTTGGTATTATAATTACCGATTTGCTAAAACAGATTTAACTCGAAAGACTTAAACGACATGTGGTTCCAGGGGCTATTTCTAGAAAACCCTACTAATTCAATGACTAAAAGTCTAAAGGAAAAAAATATTTTTCTGTTAGCATTAAAAACAACGTACTAATGTAGTAAAGGAATGTAGTAAAGGAAAAGAGGGCTTTATTCATTTGTTATATGATATTTTGTATTTTTCAGCCCTATCACAATTTGCACAGAATGTTCCCAATTAAAGGATCAGCACCATCATTCCCATTTATTTAATTTTGGTTACTAAATAGATCAATATAAGGTATAAAAATGTAATTGTCATTTATGTTCTTATTTAGCAGATCTTTTTACAGTTAGCCATTGCCACAGGTGAAACATGTCAGGTGGTGGTATATACCATAAGGTTGTTTCAACACATATGTTGAACAAAACAAGCCATTATTAATTTCTGATTCATTTATACTTGTGTAATAACCTTTTAAATAACTTATGATAGAAGTGTGATTTTTAAATATGGTATTAAACTAAATGGTAATTTGGATTTTGGCATCATGTTGCCAACATTTAGAATTATTGTCCTAGGCAAAATTTCTTTAAAACACGATAACCATCAAAGGTGTTTAGAACTCTCTAGAGAGCTTCCACCATTTCTTTTTAATCTTACACGGAGCGGCTCAGTACATAGATTATTCTTATTTAAGGGCTTGTTATTTACTTTTCTACCTGGTGACTGAACGTCTTTTAAAGCACAAGGAGTTTGTCAGAGATCTGAAAAAACCACTTGTCTTCTAGGGTAAAATAAAAACGAATTCCACATCCAGCTAAAATATAAATACCGTATTGGCCCGAATATAGGCCGCACTTTTTTCCGGCCTATACTCGGGGTCTAGCGCAGGAATGCGCAATTCGTATTGCCCGACGGGCAGGCAGCGGTGCAGGGGACCTGTATCCTACTCTCTGATACGCTCAGACAGCCTCCCCTGGCAGCACTTCCCACGGGGGGAGTGCCAGCACGGGAGGTTGTTTAAGCGCATCGCGCAGACGTTCACCGGCTGCGGCAAGGAGCGTGAACGACCTCCGCTGCCAGCAGGTCTGCTCGATGTGCTTTAACAATCTTCCTCGCCGGGAATTCCCACGGGGGGGGTCCCGGCAAGGGAGATTGTTAAAGCACATCACTTTAACAATAAAAAAAAATCTCCATCTGCTCCTATTGGAGCAGCCCCAGTTTGACAGGCTCTATAAAATCCACCCCTTATTACCCATCTCCCTGCCAGGTTTCCAGAGGTTTATATACTGACAAGTGTCCCCTGTGTCTATTCCATGGCTAAGGGTTCATTTAACGGTGCTAGATCAAATCCCTTCTTGGAGAAAGGCCAGACTTTCTTGTAACCTGCCCCTTCAGATAGTTGGGTACAACCCTTTTTATTTTTTACCCAGATGTAAAAATTCCAAGTTGAAAAATTGAATTGCTTGTGTTCCAAATCTGGCCCTTTTGGCCCCAAACAATCTAACAAACCCATGCATGTGTGGTATCAATGTACTCAGATGTTGCTGAACACATATTGGAGTGTTGTGTGGCAGTGACATATACCATGAGCTGTAAATCCACACCTGAAGTACAAAATGTGTGAAATAAAAAACACCAAAAACAATTACTATCACAAACTTTGACAAGGGCTGGTGGTAGGATTAGTGCATGGAAAGGGTTAAACTATCAGCATCTGAAATACCCTGGGGTGTCTAGTTTTCAAAAATATATGGTTTGATGGGGTAAATTTAATTTGCCAGCTTCAAAGATACCCGAAATAGCACATGGGGGAAGAATTACCAGGATTATGGAAAAAAAATGGTTTTTGAAATACAAAACGCTACTTGTACTTATTGCCCCATAAGTGCAGAAGAAAGCAAAAAAAAACATAAAAAATATTGGGTACTT
Source organism: Spea multiplicata (assembly GCA_009364415.1). NCBI lineage: Eukaryota > Metazoa > Chordata > Amphibia > Anura > Pelobatidae > Spea > Spea multiplicata. The sequence continues at coordinate 7,428 of VKOC01014976.1, forward strand.
CTAAATGCAGGAAAAATTGTTTAATCTATTTAGCAGGGTTTTTTTTTATTAGTTTTTTGGTTGAATAAAAGATTTTTCAAATAAAAGTGTGAAGATGTGTTTTTCTTTAACTTTTTCATCATATTTTATTATTTTTTTAATAGGAAATTACATGATATGAAAAAATAAAAGAAAGCCCTTCTTGTCCTGAAAAAAACAATATATAACGTATGTGAGGAGAAAATTACAGCTAAACTCAAACACCGCAGAAACGATAAAACCATTGTCATGAAGGGTACAAAAAATAAAATCAGCCTTTTTCACGAAGGGGCTAAATAAATCCAGCAATTTTTTTGTACAGTAGTTTTCTTGGCTGGAATAAGGAGTGAATTGACCCAAGTGGGTCTTTTTAAACCCTCCCAATTAAACCAGGGGAGCTGTAGTTGGTCACCTGTAAATCCTGGTCTGGATTTTAAAAGGCTGTTGGAGCACGCTACTATTCTGAATGCTCCACCACAGGGACCTATTACACAGTTTATAAGTCTCAAACATATTTTAATCATTTATTGTGCTTAACTTCCCCTTGGGCTTTAATTTTACATCTACGGGTGTGACGGGCCTCGGGAACACCGGCTGGGTACACCCGTAGATTCTTTGTTGCTTCCTCCCGGAACCAAAAGGGGTAACCACTTCCAGTGCTAGACTATACTAGCGGGGAAGGAACCAGGAATCTGGTTTGGATGCTTTGATGAAATAGCTACGCAGCTCGTAGAAGCATAGCCGGATCCGGTGCTGTAACTGTTCTGAGAAGGACAGTAAGTGATCCAGCAAGCCCCTGAAGCATTAGACAAGACTAATGTCCAGGGAAGTAACACACTTTACTGGTAAACACACAGGCTTATATACAGGTTAGGTGATAAAAAGGTCATAAATCAGGACACATCTTCTCGCCCTGCCCAGACAGTCTGGCGCCGCGCTTAGGCCACCGAGCCCCGCAATGTCCGTATACTTTGGTCGTCGTTCTCGGGGTAATCCCGAAGGAGCGGCAGCGATCTCGGGGGTGCCGAGGAGGCACAATTGGACAAACAAAATTAGCCAAAGCAGGCCGTATATACCGCCCATCCACTACTCTACCAGCATTTCTGTCACAATTAGTATCACAATAGCTTGTAATATGTGTTATTATATGATATTTATAATGTACCTATTGCTGACACAAATAAAGATAAAAATACTGTTTTTTGTTTTGCCTGTTATTACTATGCTGTCTTTACATTTGATAATGTTCAACAAATACCATTTAGCTGAGCTAAAGTTATGGATTGTACACGTTATATTTATTTTTGCCTAGGTGAAAATAGCGTAAATTGTTCAGTTATGGCCATCTAAAGATCTGGCATAAAATGTACATTGCAATCTCCACATACAAGTGGGAAGACAAACAATCTAGAAAGTGTTTCATAACCCCCTGTAACCTGAAGAGTTAACTCACAGAGCAAAGACACTTGTTGGGAATAAATCATGTCTCACTTTGCTACTACAGTTAATTAAACAATTATGCGGATTGTATTTGAGACTTAAAATGAGCTGTCTTGTGGCAATAGAATCCTTGGTGTCTGCTTTCAGATGACACAGATGTGAATACAAGGCATATTATAAGGTGCCAAGACGCTGTGATAAATTCTCAAAATTATGTGTGATTTAATTGTTCTCTATGGAAAAAAAGTTAAAAGTAAAAGCTAGATTGGGATATCAGTTTTCTTGGCAATGTTTATACTAGTGGACTGGTACCAATATGAGTTTAACCCCTTAACAACAATCCACGTACATGTACGGGGTGATGATACAATGTGTTAGTGACAATGTTAGTGACATGTACGTGGTAGCGTTATTTGCCGTTTTCGCCGCGATCAGAGGCATCGCAGTTTTCCTGGAAGCCACTCAAGTGAGGCTGTCCAGGCAAACCAAAAAAAAGTTTTTCAGACCTTCCGATCGCCGTGAGTCACAGCGATTAGCGGTTTAAACAACAGACCAGTGATGCAAGTCAACGGTCTTTTAAACACGCCCCCGAGCCAGATGCAAATGACCCAGAGGGGGTCTTCACAACCTACCGATCGCCGTGAATCACGGTCATAGGTAGGTTAATTAACAGACCAGTGACTGAAATCACTTTGTTGCCAAGGTTTAGACATTAATGGCTGTGTGTTGAGTTATTTTCAGGGGACAGCAAATTTACACTGTTATGCAAGCTGTACACTTTACATTGTAGCAGTGTATTTTCTTCAGTGTTGTCACATGAAAAGATATACCGTATTTGCTCGATTATAAGACGACCCCTCAAATTTTGGATCTTATTGGGGAAAAAAAAGAAAATGCCTGAATATAAGACGACCCTAATCTGTTACTGTATATGGTATGTGTAACTGTAAAGTGTTTGCATACTCTGTAGTGTTGTTTTTATTGGAAATAAGCGTACATTACGTACCAGTAATTTAAGCAATACCAGCATTACTGTATTTTACATACGGTGTATTATAGAATGAAATGGGCCATGCAGGGAATCTACCACTCACTCATAAGCACACTTAAAATCAGTCACTCATAAACACACTTAAAATCTGACAGGCACTCATAAACACACTTAAAATCTGACACTCACTCATATGTACTTTTAAAATCTGACACTCACTCATATGCACTTTTACACTATGACACAGGGGAATGGTGGTAGTGATGTGGTGGTTTATCTTATTGCATGTGTATAGTGTTTTTTTTTCTTGCTCACCTGTCAGTGGGAATAGCAGATCTATAGATGTCCCATCAACTTGTCTCATCAACTTGTCCCATCAACATGTCCCATGCACCTCAGTCACGCTTAAAGGGGTCTGGGAATCATGGGAACTGTAGTTCACTAAGATGTGCCCCTAATTGAACCAGCTATGCAAATCATTCCTGCCTGACAGTCTATGCTCCTCTTCACAAATTGTGAAGAGGAGTACAGACTGTCAGGTAGGACTGATTTGCCGCGGATACGGAGGCGGCGGCTGCTGCGGAGACGGTGGCTGCCGCGTATAGGCAGGCGGCGGCTGCAGCAGATACAGCGGCGGTGGCTGCCGATGGAATTCTGAGGTATCGTGGGGGATGATCTGAGGTCTGATTACAAGACGACCCTGATTATAAGACGAGGTCGGTTTTTCAGAAGTTTTTTTCTGGAAAAAACCTCGTCTTATAATCGAGCAAATACGGTAATAAAATATTTGCAAAAATGTGAGGGGTGTACTCACTTTTGTGAGATAATACATACACAATACATACACACAAAAGAACTGGCTTAGAATGACTAAAATATTACATCACTAATAACAATGGCAGCCTTCAGGTTTGTGGATAAATTAAGTTTATTGGAAGAACATGAGATGAAAAAGAGATTTTTTTCATGATTACCATGTACAGCACTGTATTTTACAGCACTTTTTCCCCTTTGTATTTCTTGTTTGGTTTTTATTGTATTTTTGGTGTCTTCAGTCAGGATGTTGATTTTGGGATTGTAAAACAACTCTACTGGGAAAAGGACTTTCACTGCTGCAGCTCTTGCATTGTATCAGATGAATCAGATTATGTTGCAACAAACCAGATGTTTCTTGAAAAATAGGCATAATTGTACAGATGTGGCTGCATCTGAGTTTCCTGTTTTGTAAGGGAAAACTGCACACTAGCCCATTCCTGTTTACATCATGTTCTAATGTATTGTTGGCACACAAGGCACCAGCTGGAGAGCTACACATTTTATGGCTGCTGTAATGCCTGAAACATCTGTTCCATCATACTGAATTTCTGCAATTTTCAACCCATTGTTAGGAAGTGCTTAGTGTGTTACTTTACAAAGGCATTGCTTTTATGAAATATTTTATAAACACCTGCCTTTCAAAAATTACAGTTTTTGAGTTTGGATTTGAAAGAAATTAAGCGGATAGGATATTCAATCTCACAGAACATTAAACTTTCTAGTCAGGTACCTCAGAGACTAATTTTTTTTCTATTGTATTAGCGATATTTCATTATAAATGTAAAATAATGCACTTAACATTAGGGGTACTGTGCTGATAGCTAAGACAGGGGAGAATGGTGAAACCTCATTTAGAGTTCTGAAGACCCCATATCCAGAAAAGTATTGAGAGAGCTCAGAGATGGCCTACTAATGGTAAATGGTTTGCAAGTTAAAAAAAATTCTCAAGAAACACTACTTCTAATAGAAACACTACTTCTAATAATCTCAGAAATAATGGATAGGGGTATGTCAGAAACATTTAAGTACATAAACTGATTAAAACAAAGTACCGTATTTGTTTGATTATAAGACGACTCCCAAAATCTGAATATTAATTTAGGGGAAAAAAAGAAAAAGCCTGAATATGAGATGACCATATAAGGGAAAAAAAGTTTTACCAGTAAATATGAATATGAAACTGTTTTTCATATTTAATAAAAGCTATGATTGAGAAAAATATGTTTTTTGTTTTATTTCCTTTTATTTGCCAACTTGCCCTCCCAGTTATGCACCTCTGCCCCCCTGGCTTGCCACTTTGGCCTCAGAAATGCCTTATACCCCCCTATATGCCACTATGTCTCCCTAATATGCCTTATACCCTCATATATGCCACTCTGCCCCATGATATGCCTTTTTATCCACTTTATGCCATTTTGCCTCCAGAAATGCCCTTTAACCCTCTATTTACCACTCTGCCCCATGATATGCCTTTTGGAGGCAGAGTGGCATATAGGGGGTTAAAATGCATTTCTGGAGGCAGAGTGGCATAAAGGGGGTTAAAAGGCATATCATGGGACACTCTGCCTCCAGAAAAGCCCCTCCTCATATACCCCCCCCGACTTACCAGTGCTTCTGACTTCCTGGTGGGGGCAGCGGGTGGAAGTCGGACGTGCTCCGTCATAGAAGCCCGGGCGGAAGTGCCAGCAGTAGCGGGGGTTGTCTGCGTCCATCTAGCGGACATTTGCCGACTGCCAGAGAAGAGAATTCCCCGCAGCGCTGCGGGGAATTCTCCTCTCTGGCAGCCGGGGGAAGGTATGTGTAATGCACGTAGACAACCTCCGCTGCTGCCCGCACTTGGTGATAGAAGCCCCGGTGGAAGTGCCGAAAGCAGCTGAGGTTACCAGATAAGAGGATCCAGGTCCCCTGCAGCGCTGGATCTTAGTCTCATAGTCAGACCTCTATTTGCATTTGCTCTGAAAAAACCTTGTCTTATAACCAAGCAAATACGGTACATATATTCAAAGGAGGTGTAATGTAGGAGGTCATAGTCTAAAACTAGAAGGTCAGACGAGATGGTGGTAAATAAGTAGAATACATCATTACAGTAAAAGTGGTAGCGGTTAATACAGTGAATAAATTGAAATATGAATATTATGGATATAACACAAAACCAAGAACAAAATAAGGTTTGCGTTTTTTCCAACTGGAAAATGAACAGAATAAGCATGAAGCAAAATGTTTCTTATCTGCCAGATTCAATTTCTGTGCTTCTGAACATTTCATGCGTTATAAGTACCTGCTTAACTATAGTTGCTTTTGGCAATAGCTTTTAACAGTATTATTTTATTTAAACTTTCAAAGGGTAGTCCATTTCATGAAATACAATTTTTTTAATTGTATTTCTAACGAAGGTAAATAATAATCATTTCCTACTAAAAGATACAATGGCAATTGATGCAAAATGTTATTTACCAGTCATATTTAACCTCAGATGTCTTGAGGTATGTAAATAAAATTCCACATTTAAGACCTGAACACATTCACTCGATTTATGATAGAAGATATGTATTATAGAACGGTATTTTTAAGATAACAATATAACATGACTATAACAACAATATATACAGTATATTTATAAAGATTCACCTCATGTTTGTTTGGATTGTAAAGAAAAGCTAATGATGACAGTTGTAGAGCTACCTGTTTATTGCCCTTGGTTTAGACGAAATCCAAACCTCCTGATAATTTATTGTCTTGCCAATTTAAAAGCTTTTACATGATTTAGTATTCTTATAATACTGAAAACTACATGCTCACCTTATATAATTACACATCGTAGAATATTTCTATAAAGAAAAAAATCTTATACAAACTTCCCCTATATTATGTCAGATAAAAAATTATTTGAAGCCTTTCATCTTCAAACATTAAGGAAACTATAGAAATTGCTTTGCCAAATTCTTTTTCAGAATGTTTCCTACCTTTGATCTGATTGTCTTCTAGGTTGATGCTTTCCATACTGTTGATGTCTAGTAATTTGTCAGGGAATTCTTGGAATTTGTTTCTTGATAGATTAATAGACTTAAGAAACAAATGGTGGTCGACTTCATTAGGAAGTTGCCGAAGAACATTTCCTTCCAGGTTTAGATCTTAAAAGAAAGCATAAAGAGTTAGCGGACATGTAAGAGCTTGTCTTTTAGGTAATATGTTTGTCTCGTCACCAATACCAAAAATATAATATAGCAAGCATATATGGCCATTGTTAAGATGACATTATTTTCTTCTCTATCTCTCTTTCTTCCTCTTATGTCTCGATGTGTCTCTCCCTATATGTGTTTTTCACTCTCTATTCCTTCCTTTCTCCGCCTTTCTTTTTCTTTTTATGTCTCTTCTTTCTCTCTCTCTCTCTGGCTTCCTTTCCTTATCTTTACTTTTGTTCTTACTCTTTCATTCACTCTTTTTCTTCTCCCCTTTTTGTCTCTCTCACCTCTACCTTTCTTTACTCTGTCTCCCTCTGTAATTTTAACTTATGTTGAACCTTCTTTCTTTCATTTTACCCTTTTACTCTGTGAGGGTAGAATTAATAATCCTTATGTATATGTGAATATAATGTAACTCTGGGTATGGTTGAGTTAAATAGCCTGAACCAAATAAAATAGGACAGGTGAACAATTACTTTCCTAGCTATTCTTGAAAATTATATTTAAATGTACGTGTGTGTTCTGTCATGTTGTGGATTGTAAAATCTCTAAAGGGTATTGAACAGACATATCGACAATTCCCTGTGTCAAACAGGTTGCAAAGCATATATGTAAGAAAAATCTTAAGTAGTTTTTTTTATTATTAAGAAACAAAGCAAAAAGTCGACACTCTCTGGGGGGGGAGAAAGAGAGAGAGATAAGGAGGGAAAGGAAAAAAAAAATTATATAATACGCATCCCAATATTCCCAGGCGGACTGGAAGATATGTGTAGTGTACGAAGCTGAGTGGGCCAACTGTTCATATATGCGGGTCGTGGTGAGTGAATAAAGAACATTCAAAATCATAGGGGGGAAGCCTCTTTCCATTTGCGTGCAATACAGACTTTTGCCACTATTAAAACATCTGCTAGGAGCTTTATATGTTTAGATTCCAGAGACTGTGGGAACATCTAACAGAGCCACTTCTACTCCCTCCACCACTGGAATATGAAGCAGGCGAGAAATGAGATGGAAATGGGCAGAGTACAGGGCAACTCCACCATGTATGTAACATTGTTCCAGGTTCCCCACATTGTCTCCAGCATAAAGGAGAGGGGGCAGGAAACATTTTGGCAAGTTTAGAGGGTACAAGAACCTTACGGTTGGTCTCGAAATGCATGACATTCTTTGATACTCCCTAAAAGGCCGCAAGAGCGCAATACCAGACTTGGGTATCATATTCTCTCCCAGTGTATCATGTAAGGAAGCTTGTAAACAGACCCGTGACCCAGCAGGGCAGAAAAACAGAAGGAGATAGTTCCTGAAACATGAGGAGCTCGCAGACAGAGCTTAATAATCGGCATATCAGGACCAGAAGCAGTGGGGTGGCTGAAATATTTTCATAAAACGTCTCGAATCTGTAAATATTAAAAAAAAATTGTGACGAGCGAAAAGTGGTCTCGAACATGAGTTGTCGGAGAAAAGGAGAATTAGTATGTTTTAATGTTGGGAACTCCTAGGCCACCTTGTAATTTGGAACTTTGTAGAAACAGATGTTAGACAGATGTCACGTCCTACCCAGGCTGCGGAGCTGCCTATCTTGTTCTTGCTTTAGTTTCCCTGTTTTGCTTCAATCCATTCCTGGATTTCCTTTTGTGCTGTTCTGATCTCCCATTTCTTGCTTGCTTCTGCTTCAGCTCTTTGCTTTTGCTTTGTATCCTTTATAAGGTGTGCCCCTCCCGTGTGTTCTGTTTGTCTCAGTCTGCAGTCTAAAGGTATGTCTCAGTGCTATGTGTTTGGATTTCATGTTTGGTTTGTTTCGTATCTTTGTCAGCAGGGATTAGCGTTAGGACCCACCGTAATTGGAGTACTTTGGCGTAGTGGTGGGCTAAGCATACTGTCACGTCCTACCCAGGCTGCGGAGCTGCTTATCTCGCTCTTGCTTCAGTTTCCCTGTTTTGCTTCGATCCATTCCTGGATTTCCTTTTGCTCTGTTCTCATCTTCCATTCCTTGCTTCTGCTTCAGCTCTTTGCTTTTGCTTTGTATCCTTTATAAGGTGTGTCCCTCCCATGTGTTCTGTTTGTCTCAGTCTTCAGTCTAAAGGTATGTCTCAGTGCTATGTGTTTGGTTTACATGTTTGTTTCGTACCACTGTCAGCAGGGATTAGCGTTAGGACCCACCGTCATTGGAGTACTTTGGCATAGTGGTGGGCTAAGCATACTATGGCCATATATGTGACGGAATCTCCAATTGTTATCTTATAGTCTTAGGCTAGTTTCTGTATTCATGTTTGTCTGTCTCTTTGTACCTTTGCCCTTCTTCCTTGTATCATCTGAGGATTCTGGTTCCTCTCTCCTCTCCCCATGTCCCAGTCAATATGCCTATCCTTGCTTAAAGGAGAAGCGTCCGAGGATTCCGGCTCCTCACTCCTTCCCCTGTGTTCCTTGCCTTGTTCCCTGTCCTTTGTTGTGCCCTGTATCATGTATATCTTGTCTAGTAATGTTTGTTCCTTGTCTGGTTCACTGTAGTGCCATGTAACATGTATATCTTGTCTGGTTATGTTTCGTGCCTGGTCTCCCTGTTCCTTTGCTTGTTATGTTTCTGCTATACCCTTTGCTTAGCTTCCATACTCCCTGCCTGCAGCATCCTGCACATGATTCTAGTGATATGTTTCATGCCTGCTCTAGGGTGCCTGCAGGATATCACTTTACTTCATTCTGGACTTCAACCGCTACTTTATCAGGGCGCTGGTGTTTGACTGCACAACCCTAGATACTCAACACCCAGGTGAGTGTGGTCACCCTGCAACCAGGCCCTGTCTAACTCCACTACTGCACTGTGACTCCTGCACGCAATCTTCGGGCGCGCTGGGTCCTTTCAGTTATCTGTTTGGACCCAGTCCGTGACACATACTATGGCCATAAGATGTGACGGAATCTCCAATAGTTATCAAACAGTCCTAGGCTAGTTTATTTATTTGTATATCAGTCTGTCCTGTATCCCCGGCAGCAGGGCGTCCTGTCCTGTATCCCCGGCAGCGGGGTGTCCTGTCTTGTTCCCTGTTGTGCCCTGTGTTATGTATATCTTGTCTGGTTATGTTTCGTGCTTGGTCTCCCTGTCCCTTGCTTGTTATGTGTCTGCTATATTTCTCTGCTTAGTTTCCATACTCCCAGCCTGCAGCATCCCGCACATGAGTCTTGTGTTATGTCTCATGCCTGTTCCAGGGTGCCTGCAGGATTTCACTTCTTTCTGGATTTCATTTGCTGCTGTGTCAGGGTACTGGTATGTGGCTGCACAACCCTAGCTGCTCAACACCTGGGTGAGTGTGGTCGCCCTGCAACCAGGCTCTGTCTAACTCCACTTCCGCACCGTAACTCCTGCACACAATCTTTGGGCGTGCTGGGTCCTTTCAGTCATCCATTTGGACCCAGTTCCCTGACAACAGATGAACTTGAACATTACAAAAAAAGATTGCAGGCATAGGAATGGGCAGGGTGTGAAATAGATACAACAACTTTGGAAGCAAATTCATTTTAAAAGAAGCAATGCGGCCTATCCATGAAATTTCCAATTTTACCCATCTCTTTAGATCTTTGCAAATTTTACTCCTGAGGGGCAAATAGCTTGTCCGAAAAAGAGAAGCAGGAGTTTTAGTGATGCGGACCCCCAAGTATACAATGAAGTTGGAGTAGGCAAAGTTCTTAGAAACATCATTTATCATTTGTTCTGGAAAGCCGATGTTCAAAGCTTGCGTTTTTACTCCAATTGATTTCATAATAAGATAGACGGCCAAAACCATCCATGAGAGCATGTAAATTCGGGAGAGTGATCACCGGTTCGGTAAGAGTCAGGAGGACATCGTCTGCGTAGAGACAGATTTTGGTTTCAACTGTGCGTATGACAAATCCTCTGATGTTAGATTGCCAGGGGTTCCATTGCCAGGGCAAAAAGGAAAGGGGAAAGAGTACATCCCTGCCTGGTCCTGTTGCGGATATTGAAGGTTTGAGAGAGAAATCCAGAAATATAAACCCTCGCACTAGGGTTATCATACAAGACATTCACCGCCTCAATGAACGCCTCTGGCAGACCAAAGGCTCTCAGTGTCGATCGTAACTATCCCCAATGTATGTGGTCAAACGCATTTTCAGCGTCCAGTGATAGAAAGATACAGGGCTTATGCAGTGTTTTAGCCATGTGAGTGATATTAATGATTCGTCTGGTGTTATCAGAAGGTTGGCGCCTCAGGATGAAACCCACCTGGTCATTGCGGACCAAGGCAGGGAGCAACGAATTCAGGCGGTTCGACAATAGCTTCACATAGAGCTTAATATCCGTGCTCAGTAAGGAAATGGGTCGATAGTTTGCACATTCTGCAGGGGATTTCCCTGGTTTAGGAATAGTGACCACATATGTTTCAGACATTTCTTGGGGAAAAGTGGAAGTCTCCATAATACCAGAGAAGAGCATGTAAAGATAAGGAGCAATGACATATTTGAAAGTAATAAAAATTGGAAAAGCCATCCGGGCCTGGGGCTTTGTGCGTCTTAAGGCTAACAATTGTATGTTCAATCTCCTCTGGGGAAGGTGGTTTAACGAGTGCGTGGCAGGGAGTTGGGGTATTGAAAGCGATTCAAGGAACGTTGAGATTTCCATAGGTTGTTAATTTTATAAAATAATTTATAATACTCCGCAAAAACATTTTACGACATTGCGCAGTTTGTAGATTCCGTATGTTGGAGTTGGTGAAGTTTCGCCTTAATCTCCCGAAGTTGTTTATGAGTGTCAGTAGTCCAGGAGGCTTTATTAGAAAGTTCCAGGGAGATGAGACCGTTGGTTAAATCTGTTATAGCACGCAATCTTTGTTTTTTTTGCCTAGAAGCAATTTTGATCAAATGTCTTCTGATGACCGCTTTATGTGCAAGCCAGAGAGTTGACGGTGAAGTTTCTGGAATGTCATTTTCTTGGAAGTAATGTGTGAGTATCTCAGCAATTTCCTCACAGATACCAGATCTTTGGAGTCATTAAGTCGCCACCTAACTGATGGGAGCAACGTCGGGCCATTGTTAATGGAGATCTTCACCAGTGCGTGGTCAGACCACGAGATGTGGCCTACCTCAGCCGCATTCACCAACTGCAAGTTAAATTTGTCAACGAGAATCATGTCAATTCCGGAATAACTGGAGTGGACTGTAGAATAAAATGAGTAATCTTTGTCCAGAGGATGTAATATATGCCACGTATCAAAAAGTGAGTGTTGATGAAGCAAATGTTGGAATCTTTTCCCTTGACTTGTCACTTACTTTAAATATCTGGAGGATAATTGTGCCGAAGAATCCAAACAACGTTTGTGCGGGGTATTCAAGCCTCACACATTGAGGGATAAAACCATGAGTGGCATCGTAGCAACGGACTAGTAGTGAGAACAAACAGAGAGAGAGGAGACGGATCAACCAAAAAGGAAATAAAGAAGCAGAGAGTATGAAATATAATAATTGGATAAGCACTTTCAACGAAAGGTAGTAACACGGGGGGGGCAGAGAACAGCAATATTAAACAATTGCTTACACATTCACATAATAATGTATAAACATGAGTTACCAAGTTGAAACAAATAGTAAATCCAAACAAAAAGCCGACCTAAATACCATAAAAATTACATCACAACACTCCCTGACCTTGAGAACGCGGGGAGCCCCCCCAAAATTAACATCCCAACTTGTCATGTTATGGGCAAATACAAGTATAAGGATTATCTGCAGGAGGAGTGTGTCAGTGTGTAATATAGAGACTTCCTTATACTGAAAAATCTCCTGAAAATATACTGAAAGATCTCCGAAAATGGAACCCATACGCAAGAGAAAGAGAAAAAAAAAGGGGGGGTGATGAGAGAAACACAATGTTGTAAACAAAATATTGGCAAATGGAATATATCGGTTCCCTAATATATGAAAATATGAATAGCGGCTGCATCGCTGAAAAGTACCATATTTGCTCGATTATAAGACGTTTTTTTCCAGAGCAAATGCTCTGAAAAATACTCCTCGTCTTATAATCGGGGTCGTCTTATAATCAGACCTCAACTAGGTCTGACTATGAGACTAAGATCCAGATCCCCGCAGCGATGCAGGGGGCCTGGATCCTCCTGTCCCCTCCCCCACTTACCGGTACTTCTGGTGCTTAGTCCGGGCAGCGTGTAGAGATCACGGGGAACTCTGATCTCTGACAGCCGGGGAAGGTCTGCGCGATGGACACAGACAACCCCCAGTGCGAACCGCACTTCCTCCTGGCTGCAGCGGAAGTTGTCTACGCGAATCGCGTAGAGCTCTACACGCTGCCCGGACTACACACCAGGGACTCAGAAGCTCCGGTAAGTTTGGAGGAGGGAGGGGGCATAAGGCATTTCTGGAGGCAGAGTGCTCTGTGAATTGCCTTTTAACCCCCTTAATGCCACTCCAGAAATGCATTTTAACCCGCTATACCCCACTCTGCCTCCTGCAATGCCTTATACCTCCCTATATGCCACTCTGCCCATAATATGCCTTTTAACCCCCTAAATGCCAGAGTGGCATATAGGGGTATAAGGCAATTCTGGAGGCAGAGTGGCACATATGGGGTCAAAAGGCATATCATAGGGTGCAGTGGCATTTAGAGGTTTAAAAGGCATATCATGGGGCACAGTGGCATATAGGGTGTATAAGGCATTTCTGGGCAGAGTGGCAAGCCTAGGGGCAGATGTGCACAACTGGGGGGGTAGGTTGTAAAAAAAGGAAATAAAAACAAAATATTTTTCTCAATCATAGCTTTTATTAACAAACAATTGTTCAAATAGTTTACATGAATTATTATTTACTGGTAAAACGTTTTTCCTATAGGGTCATCTTATATTCAGCCTCTAATGAAGCCTACCTTACAAGGGATATGTCAATTTTGATATTGATAAAAACAAGATTCATTCACTGATATGGGAGTCTGATAGTGAGCTTATAGGAGAATTACAGATACAATTACAGATATAACTACTGTAAGCTAAACACCATGACGTAGGTGACTACAACTTTAAAATAAAAATGGTACTTAAATACCTTGTCTGAGCACATATTGAAAGTATCTGTATTCTCAAGCAGTAGCCTGCTGCATGTGTGGTTAGTAATAAATCTGCACCCGAAAACAAAACTACACCAAACATAGTAATATAGGTAATTGTCATGGTCCTTGGAAAGGTGGAGAGCTTGTGGGACCATACATACTGACTATAAGCCCATATATTGTGGATTTTCTGTATTACTCTGTAACTCCTTTCTAGCTACCACCCACCTACCTCCAATCCATCCTGAAAACCTCTGCCAGACTAACCTTCTTATCATGAGTGCCCCCTGAGAAAGCCCACCCACTGGCTCCCTATCCCTTAAAATAAAATATAAACTAATTAACCTTAACCGCCCACAAAAGGTCCACAACCTGTATTCTGAAAGAAAGTATCCATTTTTCCCACTCCAATCAATATATCTTCACCCAAGCAACCTCTCTTTCTCATTCATTCTCCTCTGGCTGCTGTGTTACAAAAGCAAAGAACCCTTCTATTTCTGTACCTGTAAGTCTTAGGTTTGTAAGTCATATTATGGTCTTTTATATTGTTAATTTTAGTGTTATTTATACGTTTGTGTTCTCCCCTTAACCCTTATACAGTCCAGAGTCACTGTACATAAAATGTTTTGAGTGTGTAAAATATTCCATGTACACAATGACAATACATGTGAATGACCAACACTAATAATAAATTGTAATACAAATACATTAAATAAAGAAAGAAGGGCAAACATAAGTAACATTTATTAGTACATTGTCAAACGTTAACAAGCAAGCATGATTGAATTTTAATACGACAACTACTCTAAATGCACAAAAGTATGCATCAGCTTGGTCTCATTTTTTGCAATCACGGAAGCTAGCATTTTCCTTACCACGTCAGATTATGATGGGACTACATAATAATAAAAATTATAGCACTAAAACAATACTAAATATATGTTTTATAGAAGCAATTTGGTACTTTTATTGCTCGGTTATAGGCGAGCATGTACACATTTATATGACTTTATACTTTCAAATGATGTGTCCTAGAAGTTGAAACTGATGTCAGGTAAAGTTTATTGTTTACTGTTTTTAGTAAACGCTTAAATCATGGCTAATGATTAAACTAATTTTGAGTTTGTTGAAATGCTGGTATTACACATGAGAAACATTTTCTCTATCTCATCTGTCATCTGATGCGAGTTATTATAGTTGTGAAAATATAAATGTTTTCAGTGGATGGAAACAGATTTTTATAACTATATCAATTTACCTGCAATCATGTAGAAAATATTATTCCTGTAAAAGGTTTTACTTTTTTTTTATGTGATCTTTTGAAAAATACCCTAAGGGGTAGGTTAATACTATTTCAGATTTTCAGGTCATATTATGCAGAGTATTTTATGAATCACTTTGATATATTAGAAACAAAAATAAATATATGTGTGACCTGGCGGTAGTAGTGCGGCGCTGTGTGCATTAAGGACATGCTGAGGCTTCTATGTTAGTATATTTCTGCTTTTGTCTAAGTATTTGGTTGTGTCAGTGTCTGTATGTGTGTGTGTGTCTGGATATGTTAGTCTGAGTGTGTCTGGGTATCCTAGTTTGTGTTTGTTAGTATGAGTCTGCTATGTGTGTGTGTGTGTGTGTTTGTGGGTATGTTAGTGTGTTCATCAGTGTGGTTGTCTGTGTGAATATATATTCTTAAGATTACAATCCAGTAATACATGCATTATATGATCAGTCGACAGATTGTAATATTTCACCAGGATGGACTTTGAAAGGGTAAAAAAGACCTCTGCAATAGTCCAATGGAAGAATACATAACTTACATGCATTCCCAAAAATGAACCGGCCACAAATGGCAACAACAAGGAAAATCTGTGCCAACATGAACATAGAAACAAATAACATGTATTAAAACTCCCATGGCTTCAATTAGACTAGGTGGTTTACACTTGACATGATTGGCTCTTCAGTCTTTAGTCATAAATTGAATAAACTTAATTTGTTTCAGAAATTGTGTTCCCACCCATTTTCTTTATTGTTGCTGTTTCAATTCGACAAAATATATTTGTTCTTTGAGTGAAAACGTAAAAAAAAATATGAACTTATTTTCTTGCTTTCCACGGGCTTGTTGGAGGAAAATCCACATTCATTTTTTTTTTCTCTAGCAGCCACATACATTTAAACTAAATTAGCTTTTTTATGTCATTGTTAGAGCTGTGCAAAATATTGAAAATTCCGTCTGCCAGACATACAACAGAAAGGTGGCATTTTTCCGAATAGCTCCGATAGAAGTAATGACGTGCGTGAAAGTGTTACCGAACCAGCTCAACTTAACACACAGAAAATTTCATGAAATGTTGTGTATGATGTGATGTCACAAGAGATGCAGGAACAAAGTTTTTTTTTTCCTCTAAGAGGTTACTTGGCATAGATGGGTGTCTTTTTTCCCAACTGTACATTTACATAATTTGAAATATTTACCTTCCTAAAATTGCATGTCAACAGTAAATAGTAGACATGAATTACTGCTTTTTCTAAAATAAATACAATAGATGCCACTAGGCTTATTCATCTCAAATATTTAAATCTTTAACCCTTTGTGTGCCACCATCGGGACACATTTCCCCCCATGTGGTGCTGGAATAATTTTTGTACTTGTAAGCATAGCATATATTTTCCTAAAATATTTATTTCCCTTCTCCTAATACTATATTGTGTAATTGATTGTTTTTTCTTTGCTGTGTGCTATTTGAATCCTGTCCATTCTAAAATATAATTGTTTACGGTGGTCTGCAAAATTTGGGTGAGAGTTAATTTTCACTGTGAATCTTTGGATGATCAGGGTGAAGCCCGTTGTGGAGTGTGATTATAATGGGATGCATTCATATAAATGAATTTAAATGCAAAGTGATTGTGTAGCTGCATACAAATGAACTATCCTTTAAAATGTATGCACTAATACTGTGATACAATTCTCTTTAAAATTATTGCAAAATATTATAACACGCATAAATTGAATTTATATCAGGCCACTTTTTGTTCAATAGACATTGAAACAACCTTTTCCGCAATGTTAATAATGACCGGTGATGAAAAGTTGGAGATCAGCGCATTACTTTTTATATATTCTTGCATATCTACTTTTCATGTAAGGAACCTAATTAAGACAGCATATCCTCTCCGTAAACACCGAAAAGGGCTTTTCAACACCCTCAAGTTCTCTTTCGGGATTGGCTTTCCAGCTGCCTAGGCTATGGCCTAAATGACAATATTTCAAAGGAGCAAAGAAAAAAGTTTAGATTAATGAAACAATGTCTACTTAATTTTGAAGTAGAATCTAAGAGGCAAAGATAAGCGTGCTTGATAAATTATGCATTGGGAGCAAAGGTATCACCTTTTCCCAATGTTGTCTTTGGTCACACAGAAAAACATGTAGTGTTACATAATTGGTTTACATCTGATAAATCCGGATGGGATTCCTCTACAGAAAAGACCAACCAGTTATTTTCTAGTAATGGTAGAAGAACCCCAATTTATATCTCCCTATCTTAAACTGACAGGTTTTATTATTTAGAATAATGTAACAGCTAGGTTAAGGACAGAATTTATCTGCAATTCTCCTTTTCCTCTTACTTGAATAGATCCTCTAAATTAGATTATGACAGCTAAATTTATCCTGAGGTGCATTCTTCAATCACTTTACAGATTCAAAATGTAAAGAACCAATGGAGAGAAGTAATTTTTTAATATAAGATACTATATAATGATAAAAATACTTATGTTCTGAATATAAATCCAAAAGAACTTTTCTGATGCCAGCTACTGTGGGGGGCCCTCATAATCGCTAAAATGTAATATGCCTTATTTTCTGTGTTCTTAAACATCAATACTTTCCTTGTTTAGTTAAGGAAAACCAAGAGATCTGTTTCTCAGCATATCATACTGAGTTCATACCCATATTAAACATAGTCTGCCACATACTATTTAACTTAGCATGCTAACTAACACAGTAATTGAGTGGAAAATATTGTATACATGACAACCAAAAGCACACTTAAGAAATAAATGACGGTTATCAAGAATGATTTGACTCAAGAAAAACAGAACACATAGCAAAAAAAACCCACAGATATGACTAAAAATAATAACTAGCTACAATAAAATATTAGGAAAATACTGTTTGAAATTAGCATGAAGTTCTAGGATTCAGTGTTGTATTTTTAATGAAAATATACTGTATTTTAACATTGGGATCTTCCAGGTTAATGTAATTTATTTTCATCAGCATGATCGTCTCTGCATTATTTCCCGTTAAAAAATAGATACCAATCTATAGAGCATTGACTCCCCATATTCTTTTCCACTACAGATTAGTTTTGTACTTACCCAGGGGCATAACTAGAAAAACAGAACACATAGCAAAAAAAAAACACAGATATGACTAAAAATAATAACTAGTTACAATAAAATATTAGGAACTTGCTGTTTCAAATTAGCATGAAATCCAAAAGGGAAGCACTCACCTGAACTAGCTTTAATTATAAGGGGGTGCTGCTGAAGACCAAAGCCATACACAATCTCTAAATCAGCACACACACATGAAATAGGTTATATACTATCATAACTGTTGTCCTTATTAAAGCTACTTAAAAACACCTTTCTAAGATGACAAAATTGGAGTTTTAGTCACATCATATGGCCATATTATGCTAAGCCCACCACTACTCCAAAGTACTCCTAACACTAAATACTGTTGCTAAATATATATGTAGTTCATATAAATTTAATCTATTAACAGGCCACTAGCTGCTAGACATTAAGCCTAGCAGGCCCTTCAAAAACACGTTAAACCAAGAGTTCTGTGTCCTGTGGGTGCCATCAGCCAACCACTGGACACACTTCCCCAAGCCAATTCAGGTGCAGCCTCCAACATACCAACCAACAGGGAAAATCTGTCCAAAATAGGAAATCTTCCGCTACTGTGACTATAAAAGAGAAAAAAACATAACAGCAACAGCAAACAAATACAACTCACGCATCATAAATAGGAAGAGTGACATTTCCTACACTTTTTAAACACTTTGCCTGCAACATTGTTGCGCCCACCCATGCAATAGAGGAACTGCTGGCATCCCTACACTGTGGCCTAGGCCAGCAATAATATTCCTACTTCCCTAAAGGTCCAAGGGGGGCTTTAAACTTAGATCCAGATCCACAATGTATCAAAGATTTATTTTCCTCGTCAATCCTAATAGCATCTGTGATAAGTAAGCTGCTGACATATTTTCTACAAATGTGTGATTCTTTTCAGCATCTAGTGGAAAGTTAAAGCAATAGCTCTTTGTGACCCAGAAGTGCTTGAAGCATTGCTAGAGGCAATAAGGCAGTCAGACATATTTATTTACAAAGCTAAAATTGGAGACATTGAATTCCACCATATTACAAATGCTTTAACAGGACTGCTTACAGTTCATGAGCGATATACAGAAGCTGTACATAAACACCTAAATGTTAAAAAATGCTGGGCTAATAAAATGTTTGGACAGAAGTTACATAACATATTAAATTAGTAGCAGCATATTCTGTCCTTGTCTACAGGGGCAGATTAACAATGGGGCAAGAAGGCTGAGTGCCCCATGGGCCCTGGTGGCAAGGGTTCCCAATTCACAGTTTTGTTATGTATCTCCTTACACCACACAGCAGGAACAGGAATTGCATAGTGTGCATGGGGTCCCTCCCCATAAGGTGCAACATTCCTGGAATTTGATCAGCGATGGCTTTTTAGTTTCTGATCAGCCAGTAAAAAAGCTTCACTTGTAGTCATATGTCCTATGACTATGGAAGCTGCTAGCTATGGAAGCTGCCTTTTCTTTACATACAGAGAGTAATGTATTGTCATACTTCTCAAATGTCTAGGTTTTCGCTGGAGAGCCACTTTTTGACCACTGTCATTTGTGTGATGTAGCTGCTCCTGCTTTTGCGGTCAGTGGACCAGGTGAGTGGGTGGCCACACATCTGATCCCATCCACTTCTGCATCATCCCTGCCACAACCCTACTCTGGAAACACACTCAAACACTGTGTATATATATACACACACACTCACTGGCCACTTTAGTGTAGGTACACTTGTTTAATTGCTTTGGGCCCCTTAGTACCAATTGAGCATCACTTAAATGCTATAGCCTACCTATGTATTGTTGCTGGCCATGACCATCCCTTTATGACCATAATGTACCAATCTTCTGATGACTACTTCCAGCACGATAATGCACCATATCACAAATCTCAAACTGGTTTCTTGAACAATGAGTTTACTGCACTGCAATGCCCTCCACAGTCACCAGATCTCAATCCAGTACAGCACCTTTGGGATAAAAATGTGGTCTATCCCGTACCAGCAAGGTGTAGCTTATAAAGTGGCCATTGAGTATATATATTGATATTCACCTTGCTAGGCCAACTAAGCTTAGGGTGGCAGTCCCGAGAGACGGGGTTTTAAGCTGCCCTGAGTGAAGCCTAGGGCAAAGCCCAGTGTGAATATATTGTTGAGTCAATAGATATGTGTCACTAATCATAGTAAAGGAAGAATGCATGTTAAAGTACTTTGTGAGTACTTTAATATTAATTCTTTAAATTCTTTAAAATGTCCAAAAAAAGATTGTTTAGACCTTAGAAAAACTGACCCTGCTTCAAGTTAGGTGTACCTTGAGGAGAAGTTTGAGGAGCAATGATGAATAGGACACTGAAGTTTCCCTTTAAGTGCAATACATCTGTATTTTTCTAACTAATATCTATATTTTACATAAAACATCACACTGTGCACTGGTATACTATGTGTACACTAATAACTACAAATAAAGAAGCCATCGATTATTGTACAAATATCTTGCAGACGATGTTAGTGTCAAGATATTTGGTCAGCTGCTTGTCCTAGATCTCAAACAAGATTTTTCTAGTTACTCCAGTAGGTTTTTGAAATTTCCCAGAATTATAGTGGCTATTACTGTACAAACTTTAAGACCTTCAACAGATTGAGCTATTTTTCTTGGGCTTCTTGAGGAAAAATAAACCCAATTTTAAAAGAATTTATCAAGCTTGTGAAAAGAGCATACTATACCCTCATGATTGTGAGCTTGCGAGCAGGGCTCTCTCCACCTAATGTATCGGTTTGTCTTAGTCTGTAATTCTCGTCTTCGTCATACACCATGAATATATGTATTAAGTGCTGCGTAAATTGTTTGGCCGCTAAATATAAATATAAAAGATAATAATAATAAAATAAATAAATAATAATAAAATACTTGATAAAGGTATCTTAATTTTTAATAACGTTTGGTGGGTTTGGTACTTTAAAGCCACTGAGAAGCAATCACTTTTACATTTTCAGATTCAGAACTGTGATTAAAAAAAAGTAAGGGAAAAAGACCCAGCAGAAAGGTAAAGTAATTCTGTAAATTTAAGTAAGGGATAATCCATTACAGATGAAAAAAAGTTTTTTACAGAGCAATAATGTCTGAAAGAAGATATACTGGGAGGATTACATCTCCCATACTCTTCAGCCAGCCCCTTAGCTGAAAGAACATTATGGAAGATGTAGTCCTGCAGCAGATGGAGGGCCGCAGGTTGGACACCCCTGTTTTAAAGTGTGTGTGTTAGCGTATTGTTTTATGGTGTATGTGCAAGTTATAGTGTTAGAGAGTGTTAAAATAAGATGTCAGTGTGAGCGATTGTGTGTATAGTGATGTATATGATGTATACATTACAAGGGAGAAGAAGGCCCTGCTCTTGCAGGTTTACAATCTGGCCGGTGGTTGGGGGGAATCAGTAATTAGGGATTAGTAATTTTTTTGTTTCTTGTGTGAGAAATGGGCGGATTCGGGATATGTTTTTCAAGTGAAGGCGGCAGGATTTGGTGAAGGACTGGATTTGAGGGATGAAAGAGAGAGCAGAGTCAAGGGAGACACCAAGGCAGCACACCTGGTCTGTGTGTATATGATATGCTGTTAGTGTGTGTGGGTGTTAGAATGAGATAGCATATTTTAGTTTGAGAGTGCGTGCTACCTGATAGGGGGGAGGAGACGCTAAAGAAATTCTGCAGACAGCTGCTAGTGAACCTAGGCTCACCTCTGAATGCCCTTTCCCCATTGTTAATCTACCCCTGATTGGAACCAAGGAGGAACTCTACATATACAATAGGGATATTTTTTAATGCACAGCAAAAGCTCTGTGACAATTATGATATTAGTGTTGTAGGTGACTTTATTGCAATGATGTCACTGGATATTCTTAGTAAGAAACAAAGATTCTGGTCCACACAAATGTGATTAAATAATGTACCAAACATTTGTCCGATCACACTGTAGACATATAAAAATATTTAAGCTATGCCCCTGACACAAATAAAGCTACCATGCACGACAAATGATTAACTGGAAAAGCATACTTTTGTGGTTATATTTCAAAGGAAATTGGCACAGTCATAGAACTCTCTCACCAATAAAGGGCATCTCCTGAAAGTCAAGGATTTAAGGAAATGCATTCAAACAATGTAGTCTGATTAAATAAATTAACTGAGTCAAGAATTCTTTGACCAATAACAGGTTATCTTTTGATGAAAATATTATCTTGTGACACCATGATTAGATTGATGTAGAATGCTATTTAATTATCTGAAGTTTTGTTCTCCCAATTACAGCATGACACATTGTTGTCTAGGACACATGCACTTTAGTTTCTTTTAATCTGAAATAAAATATCTGCAAGTAAAATGTAAACGAATGTTTACATGAATGTTCCTAGTTCCAGTCTTGCCCGGCATCATCGGTTTGCCTGTTCCCGTGGTTCCTACAGCTACCTTTGCGTGACAGCCTGAAGACAAAAAATTGGAGATATGCAAATGAGTATAAAGAAGCTAATTTACATTTCTGTCCAGGTATTAATGTATATTTGTTCTGTGTGTTAACTCCCAGGGGTGGACTACCCATGGGGCACTCGGGCATGGACAGAGGGCCAACAAGGGTTGATGGGGTCTTCAGGAGAAGGGCCGGTTTGGGAGAACATGGATAAAGGGAGTGGAAGGTCTGTTTATACAGATGTCATATGCTCGCGCTCAGCACTGAACCAAAGGGAGGTTTCTTAAAGGAGATAGAATAGGGGGGGGGGAAAAGAAGACAGAAGAAGAAAATGTGTACAAAGAGAAAGATGAGTTGCAAGAGAGGATGCATGTGTGTTTTGGCCCTCAGCACAAAGTGATGGGAGTTAAGGTGTACAGTGCACCTTAACTCCTATCACTATATACAAAGACAGGCACTGATGGTTGTAAATAGTGAACATGAATAAAGATTTGATAACCACAACGGAGGGGCACCAGGAAGAGCCATGGTAATGAAAGAGTGTGGGCACTACCACGGGTGTTACATGAATTTTTGTTGTCCGAGGCCTTGTAAGGTCTCAGTCCGCTCCTGTTAACTGCACCATTTAAATTATACCGCCCTGCGTAATTTGTTGCTGCTTAATAAATAAAGGCAATAATAATAATATGTA
Organism: Spea multiplicata; assembly: GCA_009364415.1. Classification (NCBI taxonomy): domain Eukaryota; kingdom Metazoa; phylum Chordata; class Amphibia; order Anura; family Pelobatidae; genus Spea; species Spea multiplicata. The sequence goes on from VKOC01014976.1 coordinate 30,480, forward strand.
GATTTCAATAAAGCATTTCATACTGCCCTATTAAAGACTCATAAAGTGTTTATGTTTGGATAATAGAATTGTTAAAAGAATACTGCACATAGAATAATACAGAGGTGTACTAAATGTCACAATTACTTGATGAAAATTAGTATTGTTATTTTTTATTAATATAGCACAAACAAAACAATTTTAACTTTACCTATGGATTACCTAATCCATAGGTAAATATATAAGATAAAAAGGGTACTGCTTACAAGCATTCTAGGTTAAATGTTTTAGTTTTCTTAAAAAAAAACCAAAACATTCATTCTTAAATATTTTCATTAAATTTAAAAAAAACAAATCTAAAGTAACCATTAATGTTAGAGATTTTATTCTTCTAGTTAGTGCTGAGAGTATAATCTGAATTTAAAAGAAATCATATGTGAGAAGGTGAAAAGAGGTGAAAAGAAAATATAAGACCTCAAGCCTTTTTATCCTTTGCCATGAAAATGTACTTCTAGCCACACAGTTTCACATCTTCAATTATATCGTTTTAGTCAAGTGGACAATTTTAAGCCGAAGTTTAAAAACAGTGACAAGAAAATGTGTTTTCTTTTACAAAAACATTGAGAATAATACACTGTATGACCAAAAATGCAGACACCTAACAATCACACCTTTATGAGCTTGTTGGATTTCTCACTCTGAAACCATGAACATTAATATAGCGTTGCCCTTTGTGGCAATACCCTTCTCTACTCTTATGGGAAGTCTTTCCACACGATCTTAGATTGTGTCTGTATGCAATTGTCTAAAATGGCTGGAACTACGAACTAAGGGGTCTAGCCCAAACCCTGAAAAACAGCCACAGACTATTATCCCTCCTCCACAAAATTACATTAGGCATTACACATTTCAATAGGGAGCATTCACCTGGCTTCCACCAAACCCAGATTTATACATCAAACTTCCAGATCGTGAAGCATGATTTTTCGCTCAAGAAAATATGTTTCCAGTGCCCCAGAGTCCAGTAGTGGTGTGTTTTATACCACTCCAGCCAACATTTGGAATTGAGCATAGTGACTTGGCTTGCGCGCAGCTCCTCGGTCATCAAAACCCATATCATGTGTGGCAAGGATGTGTTCAGAGGTTTGGTTTTTATAATTAAACAATTTTTTTCAAATTTTGTTCACTGCATAGAAGAGAGACAAAAAAAGAAGTGTGAGAAGAAAGAGGGAGACAATAGAAAACAAGAGACAAAAAGAGAAAGATGAGAAGAAAGAAAATCATAGGAAATGTATCAATGAAGAATAATAGATGATATGATAAAAGATTACAGGCTTGGTAGCATAAATGGGCAACTTTCTCAGGAACAGGCGGGAAACTGTCTGCGGCAGTCCCTGTAAGTAGTATATAATTTAAATACATACACTACAGTAGTCAGTACAGCTTCTCCAATCCACCCTACAACAGTAAATGTTCTGCACCAAAACAAATGTAGGTCTGCTAACCTAACTGTAATTGTATCTGTCACACGCAACAACACTCATCAGTCTGTAACTGCTGCTACTGACAAGTTAAAATGGTCTAATGCGTGTGCCTTCCCCTTGTAAACACTGCTTGGCCAGCGTGAAAGTGTTAGAACTATCAATTACAAGCCACTACCATCAATGAGCCCACTGCTCATTTTTTTGGCTAATTCTACCTATCAGTCATTGATGTACCTTTCTTCACAGTCCCTCCAACTTTACCTCATCAGTGAGTGCCAGAAGGGCTTGTAATGGCACCAAAACAGCTTGAAATGGCAGCTACACGTGGTGACGAATGACTAATCATGACAAATTTTCAGAACTTTTGCAGTTAGTTTTTCTCAGTTTTGTTGGTTGACTTATATGAATGTACGAAACAGGCAATTTCCATTAAAAATAAAGTACAAAAACCAAATGCAGATACACACAAAACACCCAGGGCACACACACTAACATACCCAGACACACACCAACACACAGATACTCATACCCTCATGGAACTTGAGCTGCCACTACTACCGCGGGGTCACGTGGCGCAACACATCAAATATATTAATACAATTAAATTTATTTCACATATGTTATAAGTGAATATGAAACAAAAATATGATACAATGATAAAGCCTTACTAGCAAATAATGGTGGAATTCTTGCATATACTATCTTTATGATGTTGATATTTTTGGCCTTCCTTAATCCAACATATTCAATGAAATATGTTAATTAAGTGTCGGGTTGTATCATATAACATATGTGTGGAATACTTTATGTGAAAGGCAGTTTGCTGTTTATTATAAAATTGGTCTGGGGTATTATTGAAATATCTTACATGGATGTCATGATAAATGTCTAAAAACCCAAGTCATAGGATCAATCTCTATGTATCTTTTTCTGATTCTGTTTGAAATTGTCTTTTGATTGTTATGTATGTACTGACATAGTTTTGATGTTTTGCATGACAGCAACAAAAATAATAAAATAAATGCCCTTATCCCTTATAAACATGATATAACATCTGAAAAGGTTCACTACATAAATTGTAATTTGAAAAGGTTGAGATGAAATCAATTAATTTTTTTGTATTTTAAAGTGATTTAACATTTTGTCATAATTTTACAAAAAAAAACCAAACTATGCCACTATCCACAAATAACCATTACTGTATACTTCCATGTACAGGACACATCACAGTTTCACTTCATCTATCATGAAATTCAGGTTATAGCAGTCACTAAGTAAAAGAAAAGAGCTTCAAAGCAAGGCCCAACGGCAGTTTTCAGCATCGTTTGTCTTCACACAAGCTGCCTGCACATTAAACATGACTGCTGAAGTCACTGTAACTAAAATGATCATGAATGACACAATCAAAAAGATTAATACCTAGACTTATATATACAAGAGACAAATATTCTGAAATTAATTTTACCATCCCTTCCCTTTTACTTTATTACCATGAAGATACCAAAAGCAAATTCTAAAAACCTATAGAATCTAGAGACTGCATCCTTCATGTCTATACATTTTCATGTAGCAAATACAATAAATATGTGCATCCCTGTAGCATATTACAAAAATGAATTATCATACAATAATACATAAAAATGATCAGTTTTGACCCAGAGATTATTTAGATTAATTCAATGATGAAATGAAAATCAAAACAAGGCACCTACGATTGAAATTAATTATTTATTAACATTTCTTTATAATTCTGGAAATTCAGATCAGTGTGTATATCAAAATCTATTCTAGTCAATTGTTTTTGTATTTTGGCATATTCCATATTTGGCACAGATAAATACACTAATTTATTGTCTGTACAATAACTAATCACCACTAATGATTGAGGTAGCACATACATATAATATGTATTATTATGTATTGTAGTGCCACAATATCTATCTTGTTTATAAGTACTCAAAGCTCAAAATATAAACCGACATTTTGGATTTCCTCTCCCGAATATGTTAGATTTTCAATGCAAACATTGTACAACTGGTCATTGAATAGACAAGATGAGCAAACAGTTGAGTTACCACAATAATAGCACGATTTCCCACTAGTCATATTCTTCTAGTCTCTGGTCCCATTCAGTCTATGCATGTACAGATAATTCTCTAATGAAAATGTTGTTAACTTCACTCATAAAGTACATTTATTGGGAAAATGTGAAAATAAAATATTCCAAATGTATGCCGGTGCCAACACTTTGTCCACCAACACCACTTGCTTAGCTTACCTCTAGTGTGTGGGATATAACTAGTTTATGTCAATGTCCCCTTTTGGCTGCTGCTCTTCTATCGCTTCCCCTGCCAGCTTCCTTTAAAAATAGAAGTGCCATGGGCTACCAGACAAGCCGCACAGACTTGTTACCTACTAGGTATTTAAAAACCTTACAAGAGCACACTCTCATAGCCATACCTGGGAACTCTCCGGGTTTGACCTGGAGATTGCCGGGGGAGTGCTGCTCCTCCGGTTCTCCGGGTCAAGACCGGAATCCTCTCGACACGCCCCACTCCCTGCCCATTTTCCCCCTTAAAATGGGGGTGTTCCCGCTGACATCCGCTGACGTCAGCGAGGCCGCCCACCAACGTCAGCGGGACCACCCATGTGTGGAGACTGCAGTCTTATCCCCCCTCGAGTTAACTTCCTCAGACAAAAAATCTAATAAATCCCCAATCTCTAGTTCCAGTTGTGGAGCACCGTCGCACAGCTCCAGTATCGGATCTGGGCTTCCTACCCATTATCCCTGTGCCTCAGAGGTGGAGACACCAGTCTCATTCACCCCTCCCGGGTCAACATCCTTGGATGAATAATCAATAAAATCCATGGACACTGGGGTACTCTGTTGAACACGGTCGAACAGTTTTTTATATGTCTTCTCCAGTTCCCATTCCCATGCAACTAAAAAGTCTAGATCACCTCCCAGTCAGAGTGCAGCTAGAAGGTCAAACTCTCTGAGATCCTGGATGTCCTCAATTCGCCACTTTGCTGTACTGCCAAAGTCTAATATACTGCTGGGGGTAGCCACAGAAGTCTTTACAAACCCAGGGCCCATAGTCAATGGGGAGGAGGCTGGCTGTCAGTCCTCTCCAGTGGCCCCAGTGATGGAGGGTTCCATCACAGAAGGTACGTTCTACTTTACAACACATGCAAGCATGTTGTAGTTTTGTCATACTTATTGAATATATGTTCTTCTTTACCATGCCCTCTAATTGTCCCAATTTAGGCATGACAGTCCCGATTTTGGGTCTCTGTCCCACTGTCCTGCCTATCCCTACCTTTGTGAGGTGAGGCGAGAGCCGTTCTCACCTCAGGTGCAGCTGTGGGGGGCACTCCATGACCATGCCGGCTGAACACCGTTCTCCTCGAAGTCATAGAAACGGGGGTTCCATAGGAGGCTACCTCTCCAGACCACCCCTTGCCTGTACCCACCACTTGTGGGTGGGTACAAAGAGCACCCTGGTGGGGTCAATGGTGTCCGGGTTATTAGAGGTTAAATTCAGCGGACAAGTGGTCGGGTCCTAGCTGAGAAACAGTTCCAGAGGATTATGGCCAGGACCCAGTGAGCCAAATGGGTATGTGTAAACCAGGCTCCAGTGTTACATGTGATTATGCTGGTGGTAAAAGGGGAAAACAGGAACCACATAACAATAAACAAAACAAACGGATCTTTGCAACCCAGTGTTGTGACACCCACCTACATAAGAGTTTGCAGATATGCATAACATGAATACAATGTCTTATCCTATAAGTGAGAAAGGTGAGTTCCACTAAAATCATGCACACAGGGGCGTAACTAGAAACCTCATGGCCCCGGTGCGAGAATCTGTTAAGGGCCCCCCACTCCCTACAGAGAGTTTCACGCTCTAATCATAGCACATCAGTTCTTACTGGACCTAGTTATGTGTCGTTATATACATAAGGCTAACTTTCACCATAGCGGGATCTAATTACCCAATGTCCAAATATGAAAATTATTATCCATTATACCTAATGATTTAGTATAGTATAACATTTCTAAATGCATCATATAATCTCCAGCACCATATAATGGCCCACATTGAGGTTTTGGGACAGCAGACTCCCATGTGTGCTAATGGAGAGCCCTTACCTCTTTTGTAAATTAACAGTTTACTGTATGATCTGTTCCATGAACTAATCAGCTTAAATTCTTTAAACCTAAAAGTCTGTAGAGATCAGACAAATTGAAATAAATTGTATGGACATGAATATTACTTAAAGAAATAAATTCCACTGACACAGGAAAGTTATTAGATGCAACAGAAATCCAAAAAGGTTAAATGCCAGCTTTTGCAAAAACTATGTATCAGCTGGCGCCACTTGGTCTAGAGAGAGAAAAAACAATGATGTGGGAAATTAATGTGAGAATAATTGTGGTAATGAGATAAAGATTATTAATTATTTCCTTGATAACAAGTCAAAAATAAATGTAAATTTTGAATGTTCCAATGTAAAATTCAATAGCTTATTATCACAAAGCATGCAGTAGCCCTGCTGGGTAGGCACTGTCTCTGCTGTGTCCAGTACCAGTAAAAATCAGGCAATCTGATTTTGTCATGCCCATAATTTTTGTGTAGGCTTAATCAATGATGTCCCATGGGCAGTGCACTGATGCCTTATGACAATATAGTACTTTCAACAGAAGATGTAATACTTGTAAAATGTGTTGGCCATCAATAAATCGTCTAAAAAAAGCATTTTCACCTGCAGACGATTTCAGGAGGAACGTTTGTGCTTGCTTTTGCATTAAGTACTTTTAAACATATGCATGTTAAGAATAACATATTTTTTGAATGCAGACTATGTAAATCAGAATCATTAATTCTTTCGAACACATTTATCTTACCATTTGTATCTATAGAGTAATGTTATGCCTAAAATGGCCCTGTCAATACCGCTAGACTGAAACATTCATGAAAGGACATGATGAATAGACACTTGTCATAGTGATGAATGTTTATATGCTTTAATAGAACAGTGTTAAAATAAAATTTGTAATGAAATAAAGGTAAATACATAACGCTCTTTTTTAATTACTAGTATTATTATTATATTCCCAGCAGCTGTGTTATAGTTTTATTATCTACACACACCCCACCAACCCAGGACCAACCCCAGAGTGTTTCAAGATAAAACTTGTGATATGCCATTTTTAAAATACACTTTTATAATAACTCCTCAGTTATTATACTCAGGTAGTTTATATTTTTTTGCTCTGCTTCCTATATTCTTGGTATTCCAGTTGCCATACAATGAAATAGGTAATATGTGATTAGGGAAAGATACACTTTTACATTACTTTAGATTTGTCATTGATCAATTTATAAGAATATGGTAATCACACAAAACTGTCATAGCTTGGCTAAATTGAGCATTTTTTTAAACGCTAAAATGTAGAAAATGCCAAAATTAGCTACACAAAATCTGGCTTTATGGCAAAGTTATTAAAGAAAATCATGTGGAGACCCAGACTTTCTGCTGGACAGATTGGGTCCTGCAGTGTGTGGCTGTCAGCGTCATACATGCAGCCACATGTTGCGTGAGTATAAAAACATGGCCATGCATATCCAGCCAATGGCCAATGTTGCATTTTGCAACAACTTATCTTAAAGTACCATGGCTGCCTACTCTTCCCAGTCTGGCCCTGTTTATGTGTAAATTAAACTGAATGTAAATTAAGTTTACATTTAAATAATTGGATTTTATGTATTTAAAATAGAGATTACTATAAACTATGACAGACAAAATAGACAAGATACATATTTTGCCTAATGAAGCTGTTCATTCCAAAATATGTTTTACTCAGAACCTAATATTAAAACTAATGCTTCAATGGATATGTACTAGCAATATTTTCAATTATGGCAATGTTCTTTTCTGCTGTTCAAGGTTATTTTTAGATGTGCTATCAGTTTGCCCATTATTTTGAAATGACGCACAAGATCAAAATAAATTTTCTTTTACTTTCTTTTCTTTCGCTTATTTAACAAAAAATTGGTTTCTGACCAGATCTGAATATTTTTGTTTAATTTATACATAGTGGTTGCCAAGCATTGATGTTATTTTCAATATTTTGTTCCAGATACCTAAAATCAAATTTAAATATCTTATTAGTTGAATCTATTTTTACCAAACTGATTTCACATATTTTACATGTAAGGATTCTGTATCTTCATTAAGAATATCAACATTTTTAAAACCCTTTTGCATTATTGCTCTCAAAAAATGACTAATAAAAGAACACACTTTTTCTACATTTTGAAATTCTACATGTATATAAAAATAATTTCTAAAATGCAGTTTTCATAGTCGAGTAATATTTATATCCACTCTGCTCAGTCCTGTACACAACAGTGTAACCAAACTAGAGTGCATAGAAATCTGCTAAACGTCATGATGTAATCAATCTAAAAATGCTATTCCTCAGTTACTCTGCTCAGTGCAGCTCTAGCCAGTGTAACTTTCCTGTAGTGCAAGAGAGTGCCACGTATACTGTTATATATATAAGGAACCCATTGCCATATGTACATATCCCACTTGTATTTGGTAATAAAAAGGGATATATCATGGCACAACTCACATAATGGTTTGATAGGGCATAAAAGACAATAACTGGAGAAAGAGGCACATGTGAATGGACCCTGGGGGATGTTTGGGCCCTATTTCAACAATGATCCTATTTATTTTTTGCTGAAAGGGGGGAGACAAACAGATGCACCATAATTATTCCTGGGAACTTTCGGGCTCCGGCTACCCAGTGCCTACCCTTGTGGGACGTGGCACATCAGTAGACGGTCCCACTGACGTTGGTGGGTGTTCCAGCTGACATTGCGGGTAGTCCCGCGGAACATCTTACATAGGCAGGGGCGCTCCGTCGTATTCAGGTGTCGACTGGGAGATTTCAGGCCGACCAACGCTTTTCCCAGAGTGTCCTGGTGAACCCATAAAGTTCCCAGATATGACTATAATTAATATAAAGACCCCCATCAAGCAGCATATTAGACAGATGTTATGTTTAGTGTTTGTTTATAAGCATTCTACAAGCATTTGCAATATTCATTTATTTCTTATTCTTTTGTGTTAAGGAATCTAGACATTTCATTATTTGTATAAATTACTGTTTTCAGAACATTAGCTCACATTAATCAAAACAGCAGCTATGAAATTTTACAGAAATATTTATATAATCATCGTATTTATATAAATAATTTGGTGATTTATGGGGAAAAAAATATGTATTTACCAATATTTTAGTTTGAGTTCATTAAATGGGCTGTTGAATAAAATGATAAGATGAAGAAGACACAGTACTGCAAATTTAATGTATATATGTCATAGCAATGAGCAGAGTTGCCTGTAGTCAGCACCCAAAGAAATTACTCCCTTTAATGTTTTTCATAATAAAAGATATACACTCACTGGCTGCTTTATTAGGTACATCTTGCTGGTATTGGGTTGGATTCCTGTTTGCCTTCAGAACTGCCTTCTTTCTTCATGGCATACTTACTAAAAGGTGCTGCAAACATTCCTCAGAGATTTTAGTCCATATGGATATGTTGGCATCACGCAGTTGCTGCAGATTTGTCAGCAGCACGTCCATGATGCGAATCCCCCATTCCACCACATTCCAAAGGTGCTATATTGGATTGATATCTGGTGACCATTGGAGTACAGTGAAGTCTTTGTCATGTTCAAGAAACCAGTTTAAGATGATGTGAGCTTTGTTACATGGTGCATTATCCTGCTGGAAGTAGCTATCAGAAGATGGGTAGGTACACTGTGGTCATAAAGGGATGGACAGCAAAAATACTCAGATAGGCTCTCACGTTACTAAGGGGACCAAAAGTGTTCCGAGAAAATGTACCCCACACCATTACACCACCACCAGCAGCCTGACCCTGCCATCTGAATGTCGCAGCTAGAATAGAGACTTATCAGACCAGGAAACACTCTTCCAGTCTTCCATTGTCCAATTTTGGTGAGCCTGTGCGAATTGTAGCCTCTGTTCTTAGCTGACAGGAGTGGCACCCGGTGTGGTCTTGTGCTGCTGTAGCCCATCTGCTTCAAGGTTTGACATGTTTTGCTCTCAGAGATGGTATTCTGCATACCTTGGTTGTAACGAGTGGTTATTTGAGTTACTGTTGCCTTTCTGTCATCTCGAACCAGTCTGCGCATTCTCCTCTGACCACTGACATCAACAAGGCATTTTGCTCCGTCATAGAAGCCCCGGTGGAAGTGCCAGCTGTAGCTGAGGTTACCAGACACGAGGACCCAGGTCCCCTGCAGCACTGCGGGGGATCTCGATCTTAGTCTCATAGTCAGACCTCTATTTGAGGTCTGATTAGAAGACGACCTTGATTATAAGACGAGGAGTATTTTTCAGAGCTCTGAAAAAAACTTGTCTTATAATCGTGCAAATACGGTATATCTCCTCTATATTTTTAGAGAGGGGAATGATATTAAACCCCAGAGGGAGTATGTGTTGTGTGCAACATAATGAGAAATATGAATCATATTGGGCTTCTGTGTGGAGCATTCTGAGAGAAGATCATTTGAAGAGTAGAGTGCTCACCCCACAGTTTACAGACAACTGAGAGAAAGTGAGTTCAGGCCAGGAGTTCAGACTCACTCAAACACACAAACACTGAAATAAATCAATGCCTGGTATGGAAGTTGACAAACTTTTTGAGGGCTAGTTCCAGCATACTAGACTGCAAGCAAGGACTGAAGCGCAGCAAGGTTTGAAATTCTAAAAGGTTGGTAAAACCTATATTTTGTTTATGTTAGACCCTGATAGTAAAGGATATTACTGTTAGTAAGAGCTCAGATGAGCTAGTATTTTGTGATTTATGTTGCAGCCTGCTTAAGTGGATCCAATAACTTGTGTGGTTTGTTCATTGATCCCACAAGACTGTGTCTACTTAATACCCTAGAGGACCATGCTATTTGCAAGGACATGGTACTCTGTGTGGGTGCCAGATCACATATGGTACAGTAACATGTCTATATAATATTTTTAGCCTATTATCTTCGAAATATTGTGAAACTACCGGTACATTTTCCAGATATACGTCAATCAACATTTTTATAACCAGAACATCTGCTTCAATATGAGGATGACAGACAACTATAAATGCGAATAATGATGAAATGTATAAGCAAGTAGAACTAGGTATTAGACAATAGAGATCTTTTACATAGTCTTGTTTTTTGGGGTTTAGTCCTGTCAAATTCGGGTCTGCCCTGGGATAAAAAGCATTACACTGTGCACAGGCAGCATAGAAATACACAAATGCTGTACTTGTACAGGAAGCCAGTAGCTCAGGGTTATGCAGCACTGCGTAACCTTGCCCGCTTCAGGCCCTGCTCTCTTTTGTTCCAGGGAAGAGTTTGGAAGTTCAGGGTGCGGTAGTTTTGGATAGTAACCGGATGGGATAGTACTAATCTTTTGCTTAAGGCGTTCAGCATTACCTTGAGGGGTGAACAAGCAGTGGATAAAGGCACAAGAGCAAAGTCTGGGGGAGAGATCAAAGTATTGAGAATAGGTGGTATTGATTAGTTAAAACAGTGCTGTGTGCAGAAGACTTCAACCAGGATTGTAGTGAAGGAGAAAAAGAAACAATACTAGACAATTGTCAATATACATTTAAAATACCCGAGAAGAAATCCAAAAGCATATATATTGGCTACATATTATTTACTGTGTATATACACTGATAAAATTGTTATGATGCTTCTACTGCAAATTTACACTTGTAATGAGAGCATGTGAAGATCTGTGAAATCACAGATGGGCATTCAGAAATTAGTCAATTTAAAAGATGTATTTTGGAAATAAAGCTTCATCTGGGTAAATAATAAAATTGTGTTATCTGTGGGTCAGTCAAATAAATCTACACAGATATCAGAGATCTGAAGATGGAGAAAGAAATGATCCTGATCCTACTTTTCAAAACATGGTAGACCTCAATGTAAATCAGTTGGACAGTGGAGACACGTGACATGCATCAATCCTTATCTTATAATAACAGCTCTTCTTATTGGTATCTGTCCAGGTTCCTTCTATCCAGTAACTCCAATAGTCTATGTGTTTTCATTTATTTTGCAATGAATTTTTCAAAAAAACTGTAATCTGTATTTGGCACTCTATGGGAAAAAAAATTATATTCTGTGTGTGAATGCAGCACTGCTACCTTACAGATAACAGACAAATTACATGTTGCCAGCTTCCATTAGAAACTTAAAACATATTTAATATTTCAGTTTTGGGTGGATGACAAACTTGTAACTATTTTTAAATTCTGGAATAAATTTATGGATTATATTACTTTTTTCCCAGAAGATCACTTAAAGACCTCAGGGATCTCCCCTGTAACCAGTTGATACCTCTTAAGATGATGAAAATATTATACCAAGATCACTATAATAACTGATTTATTTTTAATTTCAAAACTGCACCCACAGAACCATAGTTTATACCTTCACCATAGCAGAGACTGCATCCATCATCACTGCTATATCTTTTGTGGCTTGCTTCCATGGCATAATTTGCACATGCTTCAGATGTAGAGGGACCCCACCTGGAGCATCAACTACAGGCCCAAAAAATAATGTAACAGCTACTAGTGAAAACCAGACCAGACTCCTGGCCTTGGTCAGCTGACAAGACAAAAGGGGGCAAAACAAAACAAGGTCCCTTCACCTTCTCGCTCTAACTGAAATCTGGTTAACCTCTTGTAACACTGCCTCTCCCGCTGCTCTCTCTTATGGTGGCCTCCACCTTACTCACATTCCCAGACCTGAAAATGTAATTCAACAATCATTAATATACAAAGATAAAGCGCTTGACATAAGTTTAAAGAGGTATATAAACACCCCATACAAAATCCCCTATATAATACAATTAAAGTGATCAAAAAATATATTATTGTAAAAATGAGTGTATAAATATACAAACCAAAATGACAGAAGGGGTTAGCTCAGATAATGAGTCACAAATTGAGTGAACATGAAATACAAGCAGCTTGTCTTGACCCCCATGATGTTCCTACCAGTGGTCTTTCCAAATACATTTTTGCTGTAGGTCAACGCTTTTTAATCACCTTATGCATTGCTGTTATATACAGCCCGCTGGCCCTGCTTATATCTTTCTTGACCACTTTTCATTCATGACTTACCCACTTTCTCTCCTCTGATGTCCCTTCTGTCATCCTTAAACAATTCAACATCCTAGTAGACATCCCTTTAGCTTCAAAAAATGTTTCCATTACCCCTTCCTCGGATCTCGCATAGCATACAAACACAGTGGCGCCTCAAGCTTTCATACTTAGGCAGGGCACATGGGGGACAGGGACCAAAGTAGGAGGGCAATTAGAAAACACTTCAAATACACCTCTCTTTTACTTACTCCCAGGTATAGATCAAATAAACAACACATGTAAACAGCATGTGCATGTATAGATCAACGGAATAAGACATACAAACTCTGTATTTGCAGATATACATAAAATATGGATGGAAACATAGCATTGCAGGTATAGATCAACTGGAAATCACATGAAAACTCATCACTGATGGTATAGATCAAATAAACAGATGGAAACAGCACTGCAGGTATTGATCAACTTAATAAGACATACAAACCCTGTATTTGCAGGTATACATAAATACTGTATGAAAACATAGCATAGCAGATATGGACCAACAAAATAACACAAAAACCCAGCTTAGCAGATTTAGATCAATTGGAATTCACATAAAAACTCAGCATTAAAGGTATAGATAACCCCCCTAAATTACAGGCATAGAGCGCAGGTAGCACACTCCAAAGCCAGACCTAGTGTCCACATTACCAACATAGAACCTGACCAGCACCCAAATTACAAACATAGGACTTGCCATCTTTGTCACAAAACAGCCCAGCATGAGTTAACTTTGTCCCCAAACAGCCCGCCCTGTGTACACACAAACACTTTTACAGTCACTCACTTTCACTTTTTCACAATTTCATTCACACAATCATTTATTATCTCACGCATTCACACAATTCATCCACACATTAATTCATACTCTCACTCATTCACACAATTCATCCACACATTAATTCATACTCTCACTCATTCACACAATTAATCTACACATTAATTAATTCATACTCACTCATTCACACAATTCATATTCTTTATTTATTTAAATATAGCTTAGTTGAATATACCCTCCTTTATTAGTAACCTCCTTTCTCACAATCTACCCCTCTCCCCCTTCTCACTATATACTCTCTACCCCCCTCCTTACTATCTACCCTCTCCCCCTTTGTAGTTCACTTACCTTGTAGAAGTCCTGCGGTGGGAGCGCAAGGCCTCTGTCCCGCTGCTGAAGACAGAGGCTTCACAGAGGAGAGTGAGGGGCGCAGAGCAGTTGCTGAAAATGTATTCCTGAACAACTGCTTTGCAGCCCTGTCTCTCCTCTGTCTGAATCAGTGCTTCCCCGTGGCAGCTGGACAAAAAAAAGGATGGCGTTTCAATTGGGGGGGGCACAGCATGCTGTAGGGGGGGCATGGCTCCCTCTGCCCCCCTGCCGACACCACTGTACAAACTGCTTTACTCATGATGGTGATCAGGCTGAATCTTATTTTTTTGTAGCATGTGCTCTCTCGCTAACCCCTCTCTGACTACCACATCCTATCCCACTCTCTTACTTTGCCTCCTACTCCTTCCCTTTTCTCCCAGAGTACTTGGCGCTCTTAATCTTCAGAAATTCTCAACCGATTTACTCTCTCTCTCCCAACCCAAACATGTCATGTGAAGTGCATTTCTGCAGCTAGTTATTGGGCTGGAATTAATGGTCTATCGTCAGCATAAAAAAGAACCAGGAGTCCTGGAAGAGATGGTAGGGTGCCCATAGAGCACTGATCTCTACATCATTGAAACTGTTTGGAATTATATGAAAAGAGTAAAGCAAATTAGGCTTCCTGAATGTATAGAAGAATTGTAGTTAGTTCTCCATGATTGTTGGAACAACGTACCTGCAGATTTTCTTAAACTGCATACAAGTATAATTAGAAGAAATAAGATGTTTTGAAGGCAAAAGGTCCTCACTGTTCTGTTCACTCACTTTACATTTTGTTAAAGGATAAAAATAAATTAACATGTCTATTTTTTAAATGTTCTTTATACCATTATTTTACACCTACCTAAAACCTTTTGTACAGTACTATATGTAATATAGAAAAATGCATCAGGTTTTGCTATGTTGGGTTAAATATAGAAATCAACAGACTGTGATACAGAAGTACCATTTGGTAAATTTGTGGGAAGATTAAGATAAATGATTTGTATTCTTGTAATACATTTATTTCCAAATATTTCAAGTATATATAGAAGGGCTGCATGTTTACCTCTTCTTCAGGTAGCTTTTCAGAATATTAAAATGTTTTATTCTTATAATAACAAACATTTTTAATAGATTATTGAGGCATTTTTTGTTAATTGAAGAAAAATGTAATGGCTACAATTAGCAGTTATTTACATGGCAGTTAAGGGTACCTTATTAATTAGAATATTTTCTGTGACAATTACAGTATAAAATCCACAATATATTTTTTTATTTAGATTAAATATCAATTTTATACAACTGAGAACATTTACAACTACAATGATAATAATACCAGAATAGCTAAACTTTAAGTTAGAATTACATTCTAAATAAGAAACAAAGAATCATGTTCATGACCGTGCATACAATTTTTATATCAATGATTCATTTAATTACTGGCAGACCATAAAACAGGTCAAATTTCTAATTAATATAATTAATGTATATGTATATTAGGTTGTATTGTATTAATATAATTTAATGGCAATATTATTTAAGTTCTTCAAGGCATAAGGTAGAATTTTAAAAACTATCTCTAATTTTAATTCAAAATTTCAACTTTAATTATAGGCCTAAAAGGCATTGCTTTAATTCAAACAACAGTGTATGCCATATTATACTTTCTAAGATAATTAAAATTTGCTTCTCATCAGCATTTTTTTGCCTCCACTACTTGCTCACAAAAAAGACTTCCTGACAAAGAATTATTTATGTTACGTACATCTCAAAAAGGTCATTCATAACACTATTTGTATTTTTATTTATACTATTTATACTGAGTATATCATGGCCTCTAGCCATTTTCACAGACACTCTTATAATATATATATATATAGATAGATAGATAACTGGCTCATACTTATTCTAAGTATTAAGTAGCTTGGCTCTTATGAGTATCCATATGGAACTGTGTATGTTGCCATGCTCTGGCCAGCTGACCGTTAGAATCCTGTTAACTACTTTTTTCCCCTTGTTTACTATTAGTAATTGCTGGCATTAATTTATATTGATTAAACAGTGTCACAATTTTCTTAATATAAAGTGTTATTGGCACTTTCCTTTTTTGTCAAGGCATAATTGACATTTTTTAAACCAATGTGTCTGAACAAGGTTCTGTAATTATTGACTTAAAATATGTGCCAGTGGTATTTATTAGGCTGTGGTGGTTTGCACTGTAACCCTATAACTATGGATTAATAAAATGTGGCGTAGCAGGTTTGCACAAAAGAGACACACTTTTACTGAAAAAAAGTATTAAAAGATATACAAAAAACAGTGTGCTTGATGTTTTGAACAAAGGAACATGGCGGTGGCAAGACGTAGACTAAGATGAAGACACACACAACACAAATAATCTTTGTGTTCGTCTTTGTTAATATCTCCAACTAATCTCCCTCACCCCTTCCCCATCTAGCCTACCTTAGCTACGCAGCATCGCAGGGGTTAACGGGAGCGGAGATCGGTAGGTTCTCGCAATGAGTTAAAGGTGCGAGCAAGTGACTCAATTGGTTGCCTGCAGGGGCCTCTGCCAGGTCTCCCCACTCCAGGAGTTAAAGGTCCTTACGAGCGACTCTATTGGGTCCAAACCGAATTTTACTGTCTGACATCAACCAATGAAGAGCAGCTGCACTTCATTGGTTGATAGCAGAGTAGGCCCCTACCAGGCGAATATTCGTGGAATACAAAGATTTTTTCCCCCAGGAAGACGAACGCAAAGAGTTGGCCAGTGCCCAAGTCTAGTGAAAACTATGGACCATTGTTTACAGGTTATTTACCATCTAGAAGGATTTTTCTTGAGGAAGTGCTCACCCCCAAATAAAGATGGTAAAACAAAAAAATCGAGCCAATAAAACTAACTTTTGGAGTGTCATTTAAAACATGTATGATCCCCCACGCCATTCACAACCCACCACAATAAAAACACATAACAAAGCGTAGCAAATAAATTCAAAAACTATTTTGTAGAATGTGCCACCACTCTGATCACAAAACATAAAAAGTAAGATTACATGATGTTTCGATCCTTGACCAATCCCAGCCAATATCACCAATGGCCAAACAAGCTGCAAAATAGGCATTTGCACCGGTTTCAGAGAGTGAAAGCGTAGCACAACCACAATGTGGGTCAGACCTACTTCTATCACTGCTACTTAGACTCATTGGTCCAATTATAGCCCGTCCAATTGCCTACGTAATCAATGCTGCACTGCCCTTTGTTCCAAAAACCTGAAAAATAGGTAGCGTAGCCCCTATCCACAAACATTGTGATGCTAACATAGTGTCAAACTAGTGGCCTATTTCCTTGCTGCCTATCATGCCTAAAGTCTTGGAAAAATGTGTCCATGAGCAAAAGTGTGAGTATTATCAACAGTCCAACATTGTAACCACTTTTCAGTGTGGCTTTTGTTCTGATCACTCTGCAGTTACTGGCCTCTTAAAAGTGACTACCTTTAACTTGTGTTACATGGAGAGAGGTGAACTTACATATGAAGTTTTTTCCTAGACTTTGCAAAGGCCTTTAAAACAGTTGATTGTGATCTTCTGCTAAACAAGCTTAAATGCTCCTGTATAAATGAGTGGTTCAGATTCCTTTCTATTTTAAAGAACTCAATATGTGTTCGTCGCCGAGGCTTCTTCCCTTTTGTTGTCAGTTAAGTGTGAAGTGCCTCAAGGATCCATCATCGGCCCCTGCTGTTTTCGCTATTTATAAACGATCTACCCTCAGTGTGCACTCTGGCAAATGTGCATATGTATGATGATGATACCATCATTTATACGAGCAGGAAGAAATGTGTTGTGCAGATAATATTAATGCTGGTCTTAAGCTATGGGGGCATAGTTCACCATTCCGCACCGCAGAGCCATCTTGGTAAACATGAAACTCTGCACAATGCACTGTGCCGATTTGTCCTCCAGGCCGATTATAACACACATCACGACAAAAAGAGCTAAACTGTCTGAGGCTTGCCTCCATGCTCCCTCTTCAGCTAGCTTGCTTAGCCCATAACCTCCTCGCTGGAAGTTCACCTAATACTTGAGCAGCATGCTCACGCTTACTCCCTGAACATCCTATCTCATCTCATATTTAGCTAGATCCCTCACTTCAAAAAGGTAGTAGGCCAAAGTGCCTTCTCTTTGGAGCTCCTCACATGTGGAATAGCCTGCCAGATTCCATCTAATCATCCAATAGCCTAAAATCCCTGAAAATTAGTGTCTCCCAACTGTACCGATTTGATTAGAAACTCCTATTTACTGTATGCTGTACATGTCTATTGTTATTATTGTTCTCTATTTGACTATATAGATATCCTGTATGTAAAACCCTTTACCCCCAGGACATATATGGGTTATAAACCCACAAACATTTTATTTTTACATACAAGAAACAAAATACCATAAAGTATATAAAATAACAAAATGCAAAGGTTTTACTTGCAATATTTTTTAGGCTATGAAATAATAATAAGAGTGCCTGAATAATATGAAATGAGTTATTTATTTATTAGCTGCTTGCTTCTTTTTTAAATACATGGAGGGGGTTCTGCAGTTATTTTTCGTGCAAGAGATGTATCTACAGGAACATGATATACTTAACAGCCTGTCAGCTCCTGCATCGGCTTGATAAACACAGTGGGCAAGCAGAAGTGCTTCCATTCATTTCGAGAACAGTCAGAGCACGGTGGAGTAGGGCCGATATAGCTGAAGAGCTGCGGTTTCCAGTCCGGAACGCAAATTAAACTACTCACAGAGGACTTCAATATGCATTCTTCTTTAGTGTGACTGTTAGGGACAGTAAATTGTCAATTTATAAGTGTTAAACAGCTTTTCTACAGCAGAAGCTCTAATTGGAATTAATAAAATTAAATAGTAGGACCAATCTATAGGTTCAGATTCAGGTTTAAACTAAATGAATTCCTAAATATTGGGGTAGAGGTCCATTGTAAACAACAATCCATCTCAAATGGGGACCATTGTGTTGAATGACTTGGCATGGATGACATCACATTAGCAGAACATTGTAGAAAGACATACCATAAACACACGTAATCTGAGCAACTCTGGGAGCTGAAAGATATGTAGACAAACACAGCCAAAAAGTTATCACTGATGTTGTTATGTAGCTAATACTTAATGGATGTTGAAAGAAGTAATTACACATGCAATGACCCTCAGCATCCACTTTTATGTACTTAAGGATCTTTATATTTTACCAATGGTAGTGACTAAGGATTCATTTTTTCCAATGGACTTTTTAACATGTATCCACATACATACTTAGTTTCATTTCTTTCATGATACAGAAAAACAGTCTTACACAGCCTCGAAAGTGCTTCCAAAATACCCGCTGTTCTATTTATTCTTATTCTTTGCAGTAATTGAGCAGTAATAAACTATTAGGAACCATGCAGAAGACCAAAAAATGTTATGCCCAAGAGTATATGCCTTTATAAAAATGCATGTAAAGATTAATTAAAGTCCAGCTGTAAAGTGTATGTATCCTATCATGCTAAGCTAGTTAGATGTCCACAAAAACATCCCTTTCACAGTATTAACATCGAAGTAAAAGCATTCTGCTTTGTAATACTCATGCTAACTCTTGACATCAGTGTTGCTTAGCAGCTGAGGTCACACAAGCCATTATGTACATTCATACATCTTGATTACAAGTCAGTTATGATTTCAAAATGTCGAGCACTCCTTTTTGTAAAAAAAAGCAAATATTTTTAATATAATTTTATGAATCCCAAGACAAACAAGGTGTCATTTTAAACTTTAATGCCATTTTAGATTTTATGAAAACAATGTTAAAAATATTCCCGTAGTATACAGAAAGCTAAGGCAATCAGGGATTACTTTTAAATCCTACATCGTTATCATTTGCTATATTAATTCAACTGTAAACAGGACAGGCCGGCATCCCAGTTTTATCCTTCCTGTGTGGATTATGCCGTCTCTGGAGAGCACTATACTTTGACTAACCACCGATCATCCAAATAACATTTTGCCCCCTGTGTGGCACGTACATTCCCCTTCCCCATTATATCCCTACCTGGGAACTCTCCGGGTTTGACCCAAAGATTGCCGGGTGACACTCTACCGCTCACTATACAGATACACACAGGACACACACTATCTCCCTACTCTCCCTTGCACCACTAACCCTAGGCTCACCCCTGACACTCTTTAACACCCACACACATGCTTAAACCATACACTCACACACACAGTCACAACCTACAGTAACATGTTGATACCACATGCACATTCTAAGACTATACATTAATACATACTTACACTAACTATACGCTGACACACATAGGCCTATTGCCCTGCTACTACTGCTGCTGATCATCTCTCCCCTTCCTTACTCTAGGGCAGACCTGGGCAAAGCACGGCCCGCGGGCCACATCCGGCCCGCTGAATAGCTCGGACCGGCCCGCAAAGAGTGTCCTGGTGACTCACCAATGAGTCCGGTGTCCCCCCCCGCCCCGGTCACTTACCTTAAACTCCTGTGTTGGAAGCGTTTGTCTCGGGTGCCGGCGCTTTACGCTGGGCGCCGGCATATGACGTCAGACGCCGGCGCTCAGCAGTGAAGCGCCGGCACCCGAGCCAAACGCCTCACGCTTCCAACACAGGAGTTGAAGGTAAGTGACCGGGGCGGGGGGGGAGATCCTGAGAAGGGGGGGTTAGGGAGTTAGAGGGGAGATACTGAGAAGGGGGGGTTAGGGAGTTAGAGGGGAGATACTGAGAAGGGGGGTTAGGGAGGGAGGTCTTACTGTGTCTGTGTGTGTCTTACTGTGTGTGTGTGTATCTTACTGTGTCTCTGTGTGTGTCTCACTGTGTCTGTGTGTGTCTTACTGTGTCTGTGTGTGTCTTACTGCGTGTGTCTTACTGTGTTCATAGCTTATTCAGTTATTGTAATAAATATTTTAGCCCATTTTTTAGCTCAAAATATTTTTTCCTTTTTTTTCTCCTCTAAAATCTAGGTGCGTCTTATCAGCAGGTGCGTCTTATAGAGCGAAAAATACGGTATGCACTCCGAAGCCTTGTTCATTTTGTTCACTTCTGTGCTGTGCTAATAGTTATTCAGGCCTTACTTATTCAAGCACCTCTACCAATGACGTAGGCTTGAATAACTTTATTAAACAGCACATAAGTTAACAAAATGGACAAGGCTTCGGAGTTTGTAGTTTGTAGAGGTCTGGCCCTCTAAAACCATTCCAATTTCTCATGTGGCCCCATGGGAAAATTAATTGCCCACCCCTGGCGTACATACTAAATAACCATGAGCTTTTAATGTAATCCTAAGCACACTGGAGTCTTAAACGTGTGGGAACCAAAATTGGACAAGTTCATATATAACGGTGCATCTAAAAAGCATTTACTGAACCTCAAGACAGGAAATGCAAGTTTTGCCACCATTTGCCACTTGATCTTATTCCAAATAACCAAAACAATTAACCATTTGAAATTGATTGTAAAGGTCCCCTTTAAGTTACACATTGAATTCTATTAATATAAAAGAATAAGGTAGGTGTTTGTATCCTCAAACACCAGTGCTGAGTAAATAAAATACTGACTGAGTTTATGCTTCATAACATGTAACTAGTGTTAGAACCATTGTCTAAAATCAGCACATCTCTGCAGGAAACAAAAGAAATGTCAAAACAGGAAAGGAAGAGGGTAAGGTTAGTGGAAGAGGTCAAGCTAATAAGATATACTTACAAAAAGTAAAACAAAGGGGGATTTCACAGCTGGGTTTTAAATAAATATAATGAATTAAATAAAAAGGAAAAATTATGTTAAAAACAAATGCATCGTCAAAGGTGTTGCTTATATAGGGGCAGCAATGTATTTGCAGTTACTTTCCGGGCTCATTGCTCTCTGCAAATCGGAAGGTGGGACAAAAGAAGAGAATATTATAGTTTAAAAAAAAAAAGATTTTTCATTCTATTACAGAAAGAGAATTACTATATAATGAATGAAGCAACATTAGTACATGTAAGATTGGGCTCTGTTTAAGGCCACGCACCCAGTGCTTTCCAATCATCCCATTTAAGTACCGGGTCATGTTAGTGGCACATTCTGACCAGTTGATTGATTCAGTGGGGTGATTAGGGTGATCAAAGATTTCCCTTGTGTCCGCTCCCTAGCTGGTACAGCTTCCATGGTTGGTCTTCTCCCTTCTCAGCACAAAGGATATGCAGCAGGAGGAAGAGACCCTCCTAAAAGTAGGCCCTGGCAAGTTGTGGGGGCGCTATGCTGGGTCAAGCCTGGGACAACTAATCCCATAAATACACCAATGGGTTACAGTCTGATGTTCCTTAAATATCCCGGATTGACAAGCTGTATCATCAGCTTTTCTAGCAGTTAGCATAATTTCAACCAGGTCATGGTCCACAGACGTAAATAAGCAAAAGAGTGACATATCTTCTGTCCTTATCTGCACATACCTGGAATTCACAAAATAAAACTTTGTACTTTGTACTTCAGAACATGATTGTTTTTTTACTTGCCCAGTTTATTCTTGTATTGTAACTGTACACATTATATATCCTTTCTTCAGTTCTTATTAGAAGAAAACGTATAATGTGATATCTATGTTACGTAAACAAAAGCAAAATTAAGCTCACATTTTTTTTAAAAAATGCCCTTTTTGAAAAAAAATCATTATTAATAATTCCAAATGTAACCTGTATGTAAATGTTATGGTAATAAAACATGTGAATCTTAGAAAAAAGGTTGATATATTGGCATAATAATTGTTTCCCCATTGTATGTATTGAAAGTATTAAGTGTTAATTTACTAGACAGATAAACTTAAGTGACCACTGATGGATAATGATAATGGACTCATTAACAGATGGTAATAAGCAAAACCTTTTATTTAAAGTAATTATTATTGGCATTGCAATTCTATTAACAAAGAGCAATGGAGACTTTCAATTACTGTCGCTGTGCAGGGTTACCAATACTGGGTTAGCTGTGAAATCTCGAGGTTTTTGGCCGGTACTTGGTGACTCGGTGCTTGTGCCTGCCGGATTTTTGAAGCCTTTTACATTTTACAATTTTACATTGCTTTGATTAACTACAAACCACTTCTCTTTGCTCCTTCACATTTGTCCATTTGCCTAATCGCTCAGATCAAGCAATTACTGATGATTGGAAAATATCATCAGTTGCTATGGCGATAGGACCACTTTTAAATCTTGCACTAGCTTTTATATGCAAACACCATGATTCTGGTTCATATAAAAAGACAACTGAGTAATCGAAAAATGGCATGGCAGAAAAACCGTAATAAAATTTTTTAGCTTGATTTATATGCATGAGGCGAATGTATGTATGTATCTTTTTATATGTATTTAATATATGTTCTGCATGTTTAGTCTGTGATTTCAACACTTGAACCATTGCTAGGAATTACCCCTATTCCAGAGAAGCTAATCAACAAAAGAACATATGGCTCTTTTCATCAGCCATCTCCTATCTTAAAATGTAGCTTTCATTTTTTTTTTACTTAATCAAGGCTCAAGATAACCCATGACCATTTAACAATCAAATTACACAACAATTAAAATCATAGGTAGACTCATACGTTGGAAAAAGTCCACCAATTTCAACCTTTCCAAGTACCCAGATCAGAAACCCAAATGAGACTTTACATCAGTATTGTCCTGGAGGTTATTAAAAAATCCTCCTTGACTCCAAAAACCAATCAGATTTTTCCCTGGATCGGAGACTTGATGGATAAGGTGGCTTGTCAGAACGCAGTAAGAAGATGTGCCAAAAGCTCTTTTGTATGCTTCACATAGAAACACTCTGCAGGACATGGGAAGTTTCATTGATGTTTTTAGGTAAATGGAACAGTTGTGCTACAAAGTACCAACTTTCCTTTGATTCAAGCAAAATTTGAAATTATTACAAAATTGTTGAAATATGTGATCAGGATGAAGAGGAAATGTAAAGGGAAAAAACAAAATGGAACTAAACCTTACACTGTTCTCTTTCTTTAACCAAATTTTACTTTTGACAGTCTTTTTTAGTTTATGAGTTGATAGGGTTACAGCTTGGCGTTCTGTCTAAATATTAACCATGGAACCTACGCCTTGCCACCCACACATGTAGGTCACAGAATAAATCATCTTCATTGACTGTGTGTCACTAGGATCTCGGATGTTAACTGACACCCAAGAGTGGAACTTTTGAAATAATTTCCTATGAAAGCCCCAGCAGACAGGGTTGACATCATGAATCATGACATGCATGGGGCAAACAAAGCATTTGCTTTAACAGCGTGATCCCTGGATTCCGAGATCAGAGATGTTAGAAGTGGAGCCAGACAAAGGGTCTTCCTGCAAAACAAAAGGATATGGAACTCCACTGACATTTTGACAGAGAAACACAAGAAGGAGTCTGTCCTACGTGTAAAAGGCTATTTTTTGTGCTGTTTAGTTTGCTAAGAGGCAGCTTTGGATTTTTATTGATCTAGCAGATAACAAATATCCTGCAGAATTTACACTGTCAAATAAAAGTTAATATATAACAAAAGACAAAATCCATTAGCAAATTGCTGTTTTAAGTACAGCATTGCCAGGCCAAAATATTTGTCCTTTAAGATATAATTCTCTCAGAGACAGAGCACTGTTGTTCTGCATCGCCGTTAATTCATATTACTTAGTACTTAATAATAATTAATACTTACAGTTTTTGTTATTTAGTTGGATGTGATTGGGCCATAGCCAGTTTGGCTAGGAAGAAGGAAATAAATGATGAATAAATAGATTGTAAAAGATAGATAACTATAATTATTATTGATTTACATAGAGCCACCATGTACCACAAATCATCATATTACAAAAAAGTAGAGGAGGGCCCTGCTCAAACAAGCTTACAATCTAGAAAATAATGATAAATATAACCAGGATATGTTAATGCCTGGGCCAAATTAATGGTGGAGCACACAAAGTAATTACTCCAGGGCTCCCGCATTCTGACAGGTCCATACCTCTTACCTGTCAATAAGACTTCTGCAAATGGACCAAAAACTATTTAGAGTAATTTTTCATTTTGTTTCTAGATAACGAATTTCGTTTTCTGCCCTTTCGGTTCTTTCTGCTTTTTTGATTCATAAATGAAATTAATTGGCAGTCATTCTCAATCACTCTGTCACATGCTCTCTCATTCTCTCTCACACTCTTTGACACTCCCTCGCCCACACTCTCTCCCAATGTCTCCCAACCTTCTCCAATAAGTGCTTTCGTGTTTCCGCTTCTCCATCTCCTTCTCGGCAGGTCCTCTTATTACTCTTCTATTTCTTCTTCTCCCAGCTCTTCTACCCCGATTGGGGGAATTGGGGAGAGGCTGTCACCGTAGTGTGCTCTGGAGCTCTGCCTTCTTCCAAATACTTTACTAGACCAAAATAATGCAGATGGACCTGCTGACAATGAAAAATCTGGAGCTGTTCTTCATATGTGTCTTTATGTGTATACATGTACATGTTTGCGTATATGTATGTGTAAGGGAGAGCAGGAAGAGGTTAGAAAAAAAGGATTAAAAAGGCAGACAAGCAAGATAAAAGAAAAAGGGAAAGAAGTGAGGTGCAAAAAAGAGTTAAGGCAAAAATTAGGCAGGGAGTAAGCTGACCAAAGCAGCACCACCCTTGCTCAGAAACCAAAAGGATGCTCCTGAGACATATTGATCATGTCAGGGTATCAATTTCTAGTCCAGGGAGGCCTCACTATCTTAGTATGAGGACCTAGGCTGGTGGCTAGCCAAAGTATTTATATCTGACTGTATAGAAAAGATGCAGCACTGAAGAGATCAAGTATTGAAATAAATGTATATCTTAGATAGAAACTTAATTAAAAAAACGTGTTAGGCCAATTAATTCTATTGAAGTCCATTTACTTCCCACAACTCTGCTTACTCCTCCATCCCCCATACATTGAAGTGACTGAAGAAGTGTAAGAAGAAGGAATGTTTTAATTGGTTGACTTTGAATATCTCTTTTTGTATTGTGCACATGCCAAAAATATATTTCCTTTAATTTCATTCCATATATGCCATCCAATATGTGAGCATTTTATTAACTGCCTCGCTCAAGCACATCAAAAATGGAAAGTACTTCAATCCCTGGCTTATTTTTTTATATCAAGAAAATTACTTTAATAGTGGAAGGTTGGGTGTATTTTCTTTTAGGATATTACAAGCTGCTAATTTTGTTATTCCACGTTTATTTTGCTTGGTGTAATATTGAGCTTTTTTGAACCACTAAAGATGGTTCAAAACTGTACAAACTAAGGGATAATGGATCCAATTTAACTCACCTATTCTAGAATTTACAAAATAATACTTCTCTAACATTTTATTTTCAATATTTAACATTCGCTTATATCATGCTTCTGTAGCTTTAAGAAATCTTACGTCTTCTACCTGTGAAATATAATTAATACGCCAGTGCTGTCTCATGGAAGCACTCCACTTTAATTTGCTTACCGTGAATAAATCATTGCAACTTTTTTTTATATGCAGCTCTCTTATTTCTTTGTAACTAGAATGTGGTTCTCGGCATGCTTTCTACCATTGGGTGGATTAACATTATGAACATAGAACTACTGTTTACTATTTACGTGATTCTCAACCTTGAAGGGGGTAATTTACTAACGTGGGATTTTGAAGTAGAGTTTTTATAAGAGTTGCAATTTCAGCTACCAGATTTTACTATGTATTATGAAGGGCCAAAACTGGCATGTTTCACCTTCAAGAATGATTGAACTAGTCCTGTGAAATGCATAGTTAATTGGTTAAGGTGACTTTAAAGAAATCTCGCTGATAGAATATGCTTTATAAAAAGCCATCCAAACTATTATTGCAGCAGAAGCTCAAAGGGGTTGATCCTTCACATTGTGTAGTAAAGGGTGGTCAGTTGAAACTTCAACTTTCCTGCAAACTCTTACTTTACTGACCAATGGATAATGTTTATTATGGGTGTCGTAGTCTGAGAGGCTACAGACAGACTATCTGGCTGGGAGAATGGAGTGAATAAAGAAAATCATTTGCTTTCAAAGTTGTCCATGTGTATTGGATATAATCGGTAATGGCACTGTCCTTACTGCTGATCCCTGGCATATGACAATGCTCTTCCTCAGTATTAACTTCACCTCTGGTTACAATATGCTGGGTATAAATGGGCTGGTAGGGAGAACAGAGATGAGGGGAACATGGGGATAGAGTAGTCAGAATGTGGATGTCACCACACACTGCTCTGAGAAAGAAGAAACTGTCCCCTGAGACCCAGGGAAGCAGGGCTTCACCTGAAGACCAGACCCACAGAGCTCCTAGGTATGGTCATCATCAGTGTAAGATTTGTGTTTATCAGACAAGTGGTGAATGGCAGAGACCCTTGATATATGGCAATAGATGCACCAAGTTTTCTTAAAAATTGGGCCTGCATCTTAAAACCTCAGGTTCTAACAAAAGTAATGAAATCGGTTTAAATTTTGTATTCTTGGCATAATGTTCCCAATATGGGTTTAAATTTGTTTCCTCGTTCTGAACAAATCTCAGTCAATTTTCACCTTACCTCAGCCGCAAAAAAGGTGACTGTGGGAAAACAAAACAGCAGACGGTATTAAGAAAGCCTTTAATTTTATATGTGGAAAAATTAAAGCAGACTAAAGCAATATACATTTTATTTCTTAAAAAAAAAAACAATGTCACAGGCAATTTCTACAGTGGAACCAACAATAAAACTAAATGCATTTACAGTAGAAGCAAAGAATAAATCACTGTTTTCTTGATTTTTTCTTTAACCAAATACCCTACCAGATCTCTTAAAACAGTGTATTTAAAAATAAATCTCTCTAGCAGACATGCTCAATCAGTTTTAATATTCAAGCTGCAAGTTTTAAGGCATCTGTTTAAGTTTAACTTATAAAATGTTTCTACCTTTCATTAAAATTGATCCACCTTGCTTTCAGGAATGTTCGGTATGGTTTCTTTTCTCAATGGAACCTATTGTTTCCCCTACTGGTTCATTTTGTCACATTGGCTAAGCTGACATTGAGAGTACTAAGAGGTTCTTATATATCTAATGGCTTAGAGTTTATGAAAAGCAAGCAGAGTATTTGCCTTGTGTTACAGTTAAATGTCTGACATCTTGTTCTTAATGAAAGATTAAAGGCTCAAAGTTTACAAAGAAACAGGTTTTTGTGTGCAGGGGCAGATCATCCCATTTAGCTGTGGTGAGCCACCTGATTGACTAGAGCAGCAGAAGATCTTCCTTCAGTTTTTATAGGACGGGGTGAGATGTTTGTGCCACGGATTTGTCTTTGCTCCCTCGCGGTTTCCATACATTGGCTTAATCCGAGCTACAGGATGAGCGTTCATATATCACTAGACCCCCTTGACATATAGGATCCAGCCTAGGCAGTGTGTTTAGCAAAATTTCCCCTGGTTAGTTTCCCACGGGGATCTGACCATGTTCATGTACAACTATAGTTATATTTTAGTGAATTCAGTGGAAAAACGGAATATAATGAATACACTTATTTGCAATGAGGAGACCTATTTATATAAATAGCTGGCTACAAAAAGGTAGTATGGTGTCCACCTCTGCTTATCTATATAGACATAGGTCTATTCTAGATAAAGTGTGTCAGCCTTTAACTATAGACTAAATTTCCTATGGCTATACCAATTTTCTTATCTAAACATTTTATACAATGATATGTGTAAAATATATAAAGAAACCTTTACTGAATTAAGATACAGACTTCTTTATTGTGTACAGAGAAATATAAAATTCAGACTGGGAACTTATTCCACAATTTCTATATTAATTAAGGAAACGTGGACACGCGTTTCACATTCTAAACCATATGAATATTTAATTTTGTTTACTACATGTTTATAAAGTCATATAATCCCTTGCTTTAACTGTATTTCTTTGGCTAGAAAACCCTGATATTATTACAAATAAAAGCTATTTAAACAACAATAATTCCACAGCTGGAAATAAAGACAATGAAATAGAGTCTTAACAACAATCATCTCTTAAATGATATGGTAACTATTCGGTTTAGATATGAAACTCTGGAACTTCACTTAAAGTTTCAGGCATTGTATGGTATTACATGCCATTTTAGGCTAGAAGCTTACATCTCATAATATCCTCTTGGTGGATATACTATATATATATATATAGTAATGTTAGAATAGACCATAAATGAATATTGAACTCATCACAGAATGCTGATAATGTGAAATGAATTGAATCTTTGTGGAGCAGCACCCTGGAATCTGTGAACCATGTCCCCATTGAGTTCAAGGTCAACTAACTTCATGAGTATAACATGAAATTCACTGCTCTTGATTTTCCACAATTTTCCAGTGAATTTCAAGAGCATGTGGAAGGTCAAACATGCGGGACCTTATAGAGTTTCCTATGCACACTCAGAGCTATAGACACTAAATGATGTATATGAATAGTAAATAGACCCACTTAATTGTAACCAATTACCTTGGGCATGGCATTCACCTAGTCAGGCCCGGATTGGCCATATATTCAAGCCACAGGCTGGATATGCTTCGTGAGCTTTAAACATTGGAGTGCAGCCTTAACTGTCCACCACACTTTCATCATTGGTCTAAATTATTTGTAGTGTAAGATTGTTCTATTTGTATGTATTTTGCTTGATACAGACATGTTTGGTTTTGATGGTTTTCATTAATTATTCAAATTATTTTGTCTTGAAAATAATCGATAAGCAATTTGCCCAGTCCTTGATTTGTGTTTAGGATCTGAGCTATTAAGGCTGCTTAATTTGTCGACGGACCAAAACGACTACATCTCTGGAAGCTTTGCCTTGCACATTATACCACTTTGCACAATAAATAAATCTTTTATGTTAAATGACAATAGCATGATTTGTTGTTCAGTGCTCAACAAGAGCACTGATGTGTCTGGAGCTGCTTTAACAAATGTGTCAGGGTCACAAACATTGGGGTTTTCTATGGGCAGATTGCTGGCTTTTTAAAATTTATTTTTAATTTATAATTACAAAAATCAGACATGAAATAATAAAAAGTATCATCAGTGAAGTTACATTTCTGTAGTAAAATGATAAAGGTGGCAGGAACATGAGGAGGTAGATTACTCTTCTCTTGCCTGGTTTAGAAAAGTCTTCAGAGGTGAGAATGATAAAGGATTTTGTAGGATTATCAATTCCTTTATGTAAAAAAAATATGCATGAAATTATACCGGGCAGCATGTTACACGTGTCAGCCTGTAGCATGTAATAATTACATGAATCCTGGAGAAATACCATACAAAATCCTTATTGAGGTCTACTACTACATCCTAGTAGGATTTTAATGATACCATTCTTATAATTAGTAGCATATTCTTTATGAAATAAATTGCATATAATCAAAATAACATCTATTAGAAAGTATTATTGGGGCAACAAAACTATTAAGGCTATTAAAAGGATTTTAAAGACAAAAAATAAAAATAATAATACAATACGTTCCATACAAAACACGTTTGAGATGAATTCACAGAGGATGGACGGTGGTTTAATAGCCTTTACTACAGTGCATCCCCACTCTGGAGCATCTCGAGTTTTAGCTCCCTTGTGCCATGAAAGAGAGAAAATCTCCATCAACATGTCAGTCTGATCCGGCCCACACGGGCAGTCAAGAAGCAAAATAAGAGGCAAACGTTCTCTGCATGGGAGCGCCAACGGCCCTGGAAATATGTTTTGGCTGCCATAGGCCTCATTAGTGGGATCAAGTGGGTACCCCTCTAGGCAAGAGGAAGGTGGTCCACATTGCGACTCATCTTATTACCTGGAAGGATAAAAAGCCACACAAAACAAGTCTGAGGTGGACTCACAGAGAACGGAGAGCAACTTAATAGCCTGTCCTACGGTGCATCCTCCGGTGCATGCTAAAACTTGTAATGCTCCAGAGCAGGGATGCAACATGGGACAGGCTATGAAGCGGCTGTCTGTTCTTGGTGAGCATCTCAAACTTGTTTTTCATGGCATTTCACCCTTTGGGGATCTCCTGTGGCTCACCCCAAGTAAAAAAAAAGGTGAGTCCAAGGCCTTCTTGCTCTCTTGTGCCTAGAGAGATGCAAACTAGAACCCACTAACAAGATCTATGAAGGACAAAACGTATGTCTGAGGTTGTTGGTTCACTCGTGCAGGGGAAATTGTTTCTTTGTAATGGTACAAGAGAGCTACAATTTGAGATGCAAAGAGGGTATACTTTCTTTTCCACTTGACTGTACTTTTCTGATGAAGTGGCCCAAAAAACTTGGACACCCCTGTGATAGGTTGTAAGCGTGCAAGAGCAGGGCCTTCTTCTCCTCCTGTAGTAAGAGTAAGTACCTCAGGCAGCCCAAACAACGTTTTATCTTATTAACTGTTTTCATGTCGGGTAGCTCAATTGCCGCCTGGTTTTGAATGAGTTAAAAGGTGGCTTTTTTTTATTCAGTGCCCATTATATGATGTGGGACACCCAAGATGAATGGGAACTGAATAAAAGCACATGGTATTGCAGTGCCCTGTAACTGGAGGGTTCATCGCTAACAATTTGCAGAAATGTTCTTAGGAAACCACCTGGATGGCTGATTTGGTAGAAAAAAAAGATGTTTCTCCTTGTGAAAAAAAAAGTAATACGAAACTCATGTTCCTCCCCATGTGAGAGCGATTAGAATTTATTTAAGCCTGAAATGATCTCCCTGGTGTAATACTTTCGGATGTTTTCTCAATACACCACAAGGGATCTCGGAGACAAAAAAAACCCCCTGTATTTATTTTATTAATTTATGTACAACAAGCATGGATATAATAGCATGACCTGGTTCTGTGATGTGTTTCACACTCGAGTTTCCTTAAGAGGAATAGGTACCTGCCCTGACCATGAGCCAACATCTTAATGCGCTTTAAGTTAATGTGGTTTTATAGTGGTTCAAGAAATTGTGATTACAACATGCCGATTTTTAACTCAACCCAACCAAAATCCAGGATTGTCACGTAACTGACCGCCTGCCTTTAAATGAATAGCTATGAAAGGGTCCAGCCGAGCACAGCAGTCACACGCTGAATCTGGTGCGCTCAAATCCAGATGTTCCAGGGCTGGTCCTCGGTAATTATGTGCCATCTGCTTGTCATTTTTCTGAAAATTAGTTCATATTAATGCAGATGCCAGTTTTGTTTTCCTCTAGTGTTGGACTGAACCCTGATTTATTCATTTACAATTCCCAATCTGCATATCCATATACGTACCAAAGATTGGCGATTGTAAGCTCTTTTGAGCAGGGCCCTCCTCACCTGTTGCTTCTGTATATCATCTTGTTTTGTTATATACTAATTGTTATGTCCTGTCTACCGTTTGTACAACGCTACGGAATCTGATGGAGCTATATAAAACAATAACTAATCATCAAAAGAAAGCAGGGTATATGCTATTCACCGTTGTACAAAGTATAACCTATTTCTGTGCTTATCTATAAACTTTATATAAACTATATACTTTGAGGAAAGCTGTAAAAATAAGTATTGTAGTATGTACTAATAGCTTTTTATTGGGCAAACATTTAATTTTAGGAAAAGCACCTGTGAAAAAATAGATCATTATTGATTCCTTACAGTACTTTTAATGTTTTAGGTTAAACTGATGAAAACTACTGAGCAAATTAACTTACCACAATATATATCATACTATGTATATCATATCATGACTGGACCATGTTTTTCGTTTTATTTTGCTTTTTACAATTCTATCCGTTATTTTACTCATAAAAGCATTGATGGTTTTAATGAATAAATATATGGCTTTTTCCAATGTAACCTATGTAACTAATGATCTCTTAAAATGAAGCTGATGAGTGACTTAGAGTTGTATTGAAACAATTAGAGATGGAGAAACATCATTAAGAAAACCTTTATGTGGGGTTCTTAGAAAGAGGACACAAATGTGACTTTTTAGTGTTTTTAGAGCATATGCCTAAAGGGCAGAAATTTCTCCAAAGACAGATTATTTATAATACTTAGAAAAATAACAATCCATGAGCAAATACAAAACAAAGAGATTTTATAGATAATCATACTTTTTATTTTACAAGAAACTGCATTTTTGTGTTTTGTGGGTAATGCTGAATCCAGCAGCTTCAGATTTTTTTTACTGTTTCTTCTGTTTATATATCTTCTGATTTTCTAATTGGAAATGCCCTTAGCTGTGGGAAAACTTTGCAAGATTATCTACTTATCTGGATCCTTTCTTAACAGAAGTATTCTGTAGAACTATGTGATTTTGATGGTTCCTCCTTCTGGTAAATTGTTTAGGGTTCTAAGCACAAAATGGCATGTAAGAAATATCACATTTGGTAACTGCTGATCTCGTATTCGTAGAACATAGGGACAGCTCTTTAGCGTTGGCATTCATACCAGCTATAGCTTCTCCGTTGACTTAAATTAGCAAACCTCTAAAAAACTATGTACAGTTCCAAATTCAACCAGAATTCAGGCTTTGTGAGTAGACTCTTCAGTGCGTTCTTAGCCGTGCCATATACTTTTCTTAGCATATCGTGTAGGAACTTAGGACATACAGAATTCCTTGTATGATATGTTGCATTTTATGCCTATAACATGTGTTCACAAACTAATTTGGTGTCCGATCAAATGTTTTTAGCAGCTTCTGCAAATCCCCTAATACTCTGAATATTCTCCTGTGACAAGCTCCCTACTCCTAGAATAGGTGGGTCCCTTTGGCCTTCTCTGTTCTTGTCTAGGGAATCTTTACAGCTTTTGTACTGTAACAGATTTTTCAGACGAACAAGATTAATCTAAAACGTAAAATTTCTTCTTTACGCGTCTCGTCAAAATAGGAGGAGTTACGCAAAGCATGTGTAGACTAAACAGACATTTTAATTGACTAACCGTTCCCTTAATGCAGGATATTGCTTATCATTCACTGGTGACGGGAAGTTAGATGGGAAAAGTGTGTTTTCCTGTAAGAAAATAAAACACAACACCCCGGGTGACTTTCAAAGAACTAGATAAATATACCCGCCACTTTTAACCTATTTGATTCCAGAATTTAAAGCCAGACCTTGCTCATCCACTTGGCATTAAAAGGGCTAATGGAAGGATTATTGTTGGTATCATTATGAATACTGATAGTATAATTATTATTTGCATTTCTTTAAACAACTATTTAATTGGAGATTCTACTCTAAGCCCCTTATTAAAGTCAGAACGTTTTTTGGGTTGTTATATATAGTTTACTATCTATACTCTAAATGGAGAGTCTCTTAAAATCGCACAAGGGCACACGTAGCTATTGCTGTTTTCAGCAACTTGACTTATAATACAAGCCAAGAGTTGCTCTTCTGTTGTGTTTTATTGAGCTAATGGGCCAAATCCTAAAGAAGGTAGCTTTCCATCAGTGAAATATTGGCTTAATAAATAACATTTAATATCTGCATGGAAGGCGCCAAGTTTTGTCTTTGTTTGTATAATTCAGCTGCATGTCAATGTTGATTTATATTTCTGATATATTGAGGCAGGTCAGCAGGATTGCACAGATAAAATTGAGACATTTTGACAGCCCCAGTACCTTCGTTATTTTGTACCAGGACAGAATGAAGCGACTTTTTGTGTATGAAATTAACTCTTTCAAACCCATATGGTTCTTAGTCAAATCATACTGTTGAGCGTGATTTGGCCCTATTCAAGTTTCACCTCCTGATATATGGTTCTACTTTTTAGGAAGGTTAGCTAAGCTTGAATAAGACTAACGTCCTTACGTACGGTGAATTAAATCTTGAGTATATCTCCAAGCTTAAGATATGTTTATCTATATTTAAGTTCAGAAGCTGCTACATTCGGTCCAATCAGTATTAGGAATAACAGGTATACTGATCTATAATCACCTGTAACTGATAACTGGTATACTGGGATCACCATTGCTGGCCGGCATGCTGGAGAAAGAGCATGATTCCTGTATATTTATAATAAATCACGTGATCAGATGCAAGGTTTGCCTTAAACGTGCTAGTGAACTTTTAAATTAACTTTGTCCTCTCTAATAGAACATTATTTTTCATCTGAATAGTCAGAAAACAAGGTGTATCTTTTGAGAGATGCCTTGGTTTCTACAGCTGTCCGTCAGGTTGGGACACATGCTTACGATAGCAGCACATGTCTCACGCAATCACTTGATGTTTCCCTCTATTTATCTAGGTAAACAGTGCATTGCTTACTGCAGGGGTTTTGCTGAAGTATCAGTGAGCGGATCACTGTCTGCAAGCAGGCAGTGCCGCTTACCCTGAGAAAGCAACTTGTTCTAAAGTTCCTTATACAGTCTACTTTGGGAGCATTGAAAAAATAACTTTTACTTTTGGTTATATTTCAAGAAGTCAACATTATTTTTAATGTTTACTGCGACTTTAAAATATGCATCAACTTGATGTATATAGGTTTCCTTTTGGTAAAGTATAAGCTGTAAGGCAGTCACCTAAATTTACCCATAGTGAAACTCAAAAAATTGGCCCAACCTCCCATAGGAAATAAATGTAATCTGAACCCTGACACTCAAAGGGTTAAGATTTGTTGGGAGGGGGCAGTTTACCTACCTGCCAATGGCCACTTCCGCCTGCTGCATAGTCCCTGGTCTCCTTTTAGAAACGGTACCGTCATTCCGAAGCTGGATGTAGATGGCCCTTAAGGGTCAAAATAGAAGTTTAGTACCACTTTACCATTACGCTGACATAATTGTATCACTTGCGTTCTTGACCCAGCATTAACACAGCAGAACCTACTTGAGTCACTGTGGCGCCACTGATAATTATTGCCAATCACCTCTACCCTCCAATCAACTGGGTTGTTCAATAGCCATGGTTTCATTGAGTCTGTAACATTAGGGTGGCCAGCAGGGCATTGCCTAGCAATAAAATTCCCTCTAATACCACAGAAAAGATGTGTTTTCACATTTCCTACCCAAATTAAACCTGCTGTCACAGACACAAATTTATATTCCCATTTTTCCATGTCCAGACTTAAACAAATAGGCCATAATTATTTATCTTGGGTTTTTATGATCCTGTCACTGTGCTGGAAGCTAGACCTATAAAAAAGATCTATTTTAATCATATCAATAAAGCAAAGATGGAACAGAGGTTAATCAATCTTGTTCACAACATCTGATAAGTAGCCAGTGATATACTTGGGTTAAACACAGCGATGAGGAGAGCGCAAGTAAGTTGCTAAATCAAGACCGGGAAATATAATGACATAAAGCTGCCTGTTTTTTATAACTGTTAGTTTTATGTAGACGGAGGTCAGTTTCGTAATGTCAGTCCTTTATTAAAATGTATAATACAGCACTACAGTTATAATACAGTTTAATTGGGGTGAAAACACATCTTTTCTGTGGTATTAGAGGGAATTTTTTATATAGACGGAGGTCAGTTCTTTATTAAAAGGACCGTTTACTGTCCCTGACACCCCCCCCCACTAAAGAAAAACATTCCTCGAGCCAGCACTGGAGGTGACTGGGGGTAAATACCGTATTGTCCCAGTTATTGGCCACACCCTTATAGTTCGATGTCATTTTTAATTTTTTTTAAGAAAAATACACATTTAGTAGAAGCAGGGACCTTAAAAGGCTATAGAGTATGGGGCTACAATACAATACGTTATAGCCTTTTTAAGGTCCCCCTTAATTCATGATGCACCCTCCAACTAAGCATACATTATGAAATAATGTGGGGACCTTAAAAAGGCTACAAGGTCGGTGACCACATAGAAAGGCAAGGCCAGAAGTGCTCTTAGTCTCACTTAGTCTGTTCAATGCAGGAGAGGTAAAAATGCAACGCTTACAATCCTGAATATCTAAACCCTGAGTATAGGCTGCACCCCTGATTTAAATTAGGGGGGAAAGTGTAGTGTATAATCGGGACAATACCATATATAAGGACATATGAGATGTCTTTGGCCGAACCATCTCTTGCATGGTGTATAGCTGCATACGAAGGATGGAGTGTCCCTTTTAAGACTTGGTCATTTTACGCATCTAGAAATCACAGATTCATTTGCACACCTTATTTGAAAAGTAATGGAAACAATAAAACAATGGGATCTTATTTGTTAAAAATTTAAACCATGTCCTTAAAATCATGTTGTAAAGATGTCACAGACAGATCTGCCAGTAATAATCCAACATCTCATGCCCAGCCACAACAATGCCAATGGTTTTAAAAAAAACAAACAAACAGATATTTGAGGAGCGGGTTCCACAATTCAGCTAGTTTATTGGGCTGGACAGGAAGCAATGAAGTCCCTGTTCTGCCGTGATGAAGCTTAAAATTAAAGCCAACTTTATAAAAAAATAAAAAAGTTCTTTCTCTTGCTTCTTTTATATCAGTGTGACATGCCCAAAGCTGCTACACACAGGTATATACACACAATGCAAACATTTTTGTAAAATATGTTGCTAGGTTAATAAACATAGCACCTATATTTGTATTGTAAATGTGCTCTGCTGCCCCTAGTGGTAGACATAATTATTGTATCTTGTAAAAAAGCAACTTTAAATTGCAGTATTTTGACATAGTAATGTAATGGGGCATAGGCGGTGCTCTTTTTCGTTGTGACTGTACGCACTAGAATTATTATTCTCCCAAACCTAGCCCTAAGTACTGCAAAATCTGGGGTATAACACACACCTGTGTATTATATGCAAGTATAACTTTACACTCAATTTTGTTGGAAAAAAATGTACCTTTGTATAATATGCACCTATTTCTATAATCTCAAACATATATTTACATTCACAGACACTCACATATACTGACACCTATGCATGTACTCACCCACATATACAAACTCACTGCCTCACACACTTATACGTTTAGAACCCCCTCCTAGCTTTCCTGGCTTTGAAGGCTCAGGAGGAGGATCGTCCCTTGTCATCCTGTGGCCTTCATGATCATCAGACATTGACTGTGTCCAACTCAGTCACCGTGTTGGGACTGAAGGAACGCTGATGGAGAGGGCTTTTCCAGTGCCTGTGCTTTTATGATCTCTGGTATGATACGCACCCCTCTTTTCAGGAATCTTGAAAAGAGGGGTGAATGCTGTGAGATAAAATTAGATACAACATTTAAATTCTTCATAGCAATTTTGAAAATTGAAAGTAAATGTATCGCATTCAAACTCTGCATTTGAAAAAACGTACCATGTTTTTATTTTACGTGTTGGATTTTTTCACTGATGTGGATATAAAGGAACTTTTATTTACATTATTAGCTCTCTACGGCAGGGTACACCTTCTACTGAGCCTGAGAAACATTTCTATACTTGTTTTTAAAAATTTGTGAATATAGTTTAAAGTGCTGAATAAATGCAAAGATCTGAGTATCGTAAAGGTAGTAATGTTTTTGACTAACATTTACATTTTTACCTATTAGTGTTAACTTTCCTTTATCAAATCAAAAGCTATACTTAACCGAAAGAAAACACATCAGCACCAGTGTATGGGTCAAGAAAAACAAACTGGTGGGTTATTTTTCTAATCCAATACAAATTAGGTTGTTACTATGGAAAAATACATTTAAATCAACAAAGATATAGTTATGTTGTTTTTACAGCCACTTTCAGCTCCTGTTTTTTTTTTTCTCTGAAAACGAGAAAAATTCTTCAAGATTACATTAAGTGGATTTTAAATCCTGAGAATAAATTGACTGTGTTTATTCCTTATGGTTATAAACTGAGATCTCCGATTGTAAATGTGTCTTTCCGTAAATCTTATTGTTCACCCCATCTGGCCTCGAAAGGGTTAAACATAGGTCCGAGAGAAGTGCTTTAAGGTTAGGCGATTCCCAGTGTCATTTTGTCCGACACTAATAGGGTAATTAGAGAGGGTTACCCTCGGATGAGGGTAAGCGATGGACAATGGTGAGTGTTCGCTCATTGTGATGTCTGTGACAGCTGTTTGGCTGTTTTAAGGTGGCACTGTTTCTTTCTGTGTTTATCTCGTTTCCAATGGCGATTGCACCGCCACGTCTGGAATTTCGCCTGAGGCTGTTTTGGTTACATTGAAGTTTCTCGCTGCATCTCTGCCAGAATTTAATGGTGACTTCACCAAGCAGTGAGCTAGAAATGAGAAGGAGGGGTGGTGTGGAGCGAGAGCGCGAGAGAGAGAGAGAGAGAGAGAGCCAGAGAATTACATCACCATCTGGAGTAGAATCAAATGGGAAGGATATGACTCACACAGGCTAGTTAAGCTTTGGCTCTGATTCTACATACACTCATTCCAGGGCTCTCGTGTTCTGCATCTCAGCAGGGAATACAGAATCAGTGATGTCCATGAGGTTTGTC
The DNA here is from genome assembly GCA_009364415.1 of Spea multiplicata. Lineage (NCBI taxonomy): Eukaryota > Metazoa > Chordata > Amphibia > Anura > Pelobatidae > Spea > Spea multiplicata. The sequence goes on from VKOC01014976.1 coordinate 69,775, forward strand.
TCTCGTTTTCAACATTTTTTTAATTCTCAACTTTTTGTCCGACATATTTGTGTGTGTGTGTTAATGTACTTATTTCACGGGCAATAGTTTTTTTCTTTTTCTTTGTACTTTGCATCGAGTTTGTATTGTCTTTTCCACCAGCACTATGTTTCGGTGCGAGTCTTCAGGACATCAGAGGTGTTCTTAGTGCAGTTCGCATGCCTACCAAGAGATGAGCAGTCATTTTTGGGTTAATAGGAAGGGACCAATAGTTTGTGAGTGATGTAACGTTGGCTCTCCGGGGCAGTTAAGTAATGTGAGAGCTCTAGGGGGTCAGAGTTGTAAAATAGTTACCTGTCCTCCTGGGAGCTTTAGTTTATTATCAATATCATGAACGTGAACTTGCTTTAGCCCTCAATCCTTAATTACTCACAGACGCTTTTCTTTTTATCTCTTATTATTAAAAGCCACGTTACATTGTTGCTTTGGAAAAGAAAAATCGAACATTTAATATTATCACAGCTGCAAATTATTTTCTGCAATGACTTGAAATTAATATTAAATAGTTGGAAAAAAAAGAAATGAAATGAAGTCCAGTACCTTATAACAAGGTCAGATTTAAATTTAACTAATTAATTGCAAAAAGCTGGATCCAGACACTTTATTACTAAAATCGTTGCTTTTCTTTTTTTCTCTTCCAAATACAAAAATCCTAAAATGACTGCAACTTAACTTTGACAATGTGATATCCAGTTTCCACTTTCGGATCAGATTGCTTTTCCTAATTATATACTTTTTAAGTAGGTTTCAGTGAAAGTATCTGAAACAAAACTATACTTCTTAATCTGAGTGGTGGGAAGCTGTGCATTCTGAATATATATATATATATATATAAGTTCAGAATGCACATATGGTTGCATTGTTGCATATTGTTTGTGTATATTATATAATACACACAATGTGTATATATATACACTATAATATATATATATATTATAACACACATTTTTTATTATTATTATTTATTAGTATTATGTGTATGGTACTTTACAGTTTACATAAAATAGGTGATGTATACCAATAGTACACAGAAGGTATACATTTATTGAAAGGAGGTCCCTGCCCCATAGAGCTTACAATCATAACTGGTTGCATGTATACATTAATATTCTGTTTACATGGATTGCATTTATTTTGATTTTTTTGGCTGTGATTTTTGGGTCATTGTCTTTAAATAAGAACCGCCAGGCACACGTTCTCTGTGTTTCTGGAGTTAACAGTTCTAATGCCCCAGTTAACGTAGCTCATATTACCGCTAATAAATCATGGTTTGGTGCTTATTGAATTGTCTTCTCTGGACAATAATTCTCCATGAACAGACTTGGGTGTATCACCATTCACATTTTCTTTTAACACTTACAGATGAGGATGTAAAACTACTACAGTCGTAAATAGAACCTGTTGTGACAGGCTGGCAGACAACTTTAAGTAGTGTTACTTTCCCGTTCATCAGGTTTCTTCTTTCTCTCTTTTTTTTTTTTGGACTAAAGACAGCAGTATGGCATTGTCATTCCCATACACCTAACCGTTGGCTTATAGCAATAAAAGCAGTGGCGTCTTACAAATCAATTTAACAACCAACAGTTGCATTCCTTGAAGCTTATTTTTGAGTTTCTTTGCTTTCCTAATACAAATGGTAGAAAATAAAGCCTATTGATAAGCAATTAAGTCAGTTGTGCCCTAAACCCCTAGTTTGCTGCGATCAGTAAATTCATCGTTTTGCTGTCACTGACCTTTCAGTGGGAAAGAGGTGTGCAATGCTTTGGAAAGCTCATACCAGGTCAAAGATTAAACCACATTTTATCTGTTGCCTTTAAAGATTATAAGCGCAAGTTATAGCAGAAAGAAAGCCCCATTGCGAGTTCTTGTCTCTTGTTGCTGCAGACCCCTTTGGCAGAGGATGGTTGTAGTGTGGTTTTTGTTGTTGACATTATGTTCTTGTCATTCACTAGAAATAGTGAAACTTGTGTATAGATCAATCGTACGCAGCACATAGATCTGTAGCGATCTGAAATGTTCTCAATAAAACGGAGTATTTAAATACCCATAAAGGACAACTGCATTCACTCTATTGCATACTCTTATAGATTGAGGCCTGCTCCCAAGAGCTTACAATCTAGAACAAGTGTCCTCAGATCATCAAGCTACAGACTGACCTAATAGGTCACATCTGCCATATGTCAGAATTTCAATAGAGTAATTTAAAGAAAAAAAAAAGGAAAAACTAAAAACCATTTATGTATAATTCCTATGATGATACAAGAGTTACGAACCAGGGATCTTCTAAAGTATTTTGTGCAGCCGAATGTTCCTGATTATACTTACAATGTACTAAAACACAGAAAAAAATCTGCAACAATACCATGTATGGTATATAAACTGCTACTATAGATATATTACAATATTTATCAATATACCATATATGTTATTTTAGTACATACAACATGATGTAAGTAAATAAGCTTATGTTGAATATTTCTTACATCTTTGCAAAGTTTATAGTGGTATATTTTCCATTTTCAGTAAAACATTTGAAATTCTATAATGGGCAAACATATATATATATATATATATATATATATATAGATATATATGTGTGTATATCTCTCTCTCTCTCTCTCCAGTTGTATGGAACTACTGAAGGTTAAGTCCTCCTTAAAAAGTTAGTCCTCCTTAACTTACTTTACGTACCTTAGAAGAGGTTCCGCTCTGCTACTACAATAGGGAGAATACAAAATGACATTTAATTAGCAATCTACAAAGCTAACAACAACATTAACAATTGTTAAGACATAATAGTACATAAGGGGAAGAGGGCCTTGCTCTTGTGAGATTATAATCTTTAAAATAAGTTACAAACCACTGCTAACGGCTTCTATGACTGTTACTTGTTATACTGACTGACTTTTTACAGTGTTTCTTAATATATATGTGCACACATATGAAGCCTATATATCTAAACTTTGTGTGTATTGATAAAAACATGTATTTCTAAGTATTTTTGGATGTCAGGGATGTCTCGTTTCCTCTCCACTTTTAAGACTTGGCCACTTTTTATTAAAACATTTTTGCAATGACGCTTTTACGTGTTTACAATAATAGAAATGTTTCTTTAAATTGCAGACTTATAGGGTTAAAACAGACTGTGCGACTGGTTTTTTTTTTTTTTTACTCGTTTTATTTATGAACATGTTAACCATAACATAGAATGTGACTTTTCATTTTTAAAAGCTGGAGATAAGCTGGGCTCTTTAAGATAAGGGCTCTAACTCCACTAGAATGACAGCATAAGTCACCGCGGTGTGTAACGTGTGCCTACTTGCTCTCCGATGTGTCTGACTTTTCCCCTATTAATGGGAATTTATGTTACATACTCTGTCTTGCATTCCTGCTTTTAGCTGATTACATATTTTTTTCTACAATACCCACTGAGTAGTTTGGTTTACTTGTGTTAATTATTCTCTATTCAGAAAATATTGTGTGAATATTTTAAAAAAACATTCTTAATTCTACCTAGATTATTATGGGGTTAAAACATCACCTCTTCTGAGTTCATATGTGCTAGAAAAATGTTTGGATATTAAAAATAAGCACAGCAGTGAACATTGGTGTTAAATACTAGTGTCTTATGCCTCTCCCGATGGCAGCGTATCCATCAGCTATTATTGGGCCATAAACAAATGCATACACCGGCGGACTGAAAGGGTAATTATTTATTGTTGATCACTCCGAGCTGCAATAGTAAATCCTGCCATTACGTGAAAATGTACTGCAGTGGTAAAAGCTTTAAAAGGACCTCATTTCCCCCGAGGAGGATGATTGTACCACCTCATAAGTAACACTTACGGTGTATACTAAAACATGACGGGAATTCCATCATGGCGATGCTGTATTCTCTGTGGCTACAAAGGAGCTTTCGATGCTCTTATCTGATAAATTATATTAACTCATCATAGTCTGCCCCAAAGATTTTATGGAGCAACTTGCAGACATAGTCAGGGATCAGAAACATGCTGACGCCGGGCTTTATTCACTAAACTGTGATTTGTGGTGAGCTGGCAAATTTAAGTGTAATTGTAACTTCATTAAAGGCTAGCACATATGTATTTTTCATCTCCACGGTCCCATTTTGATCTATGCCCCCAATGCGCCCTCATAAAAGTTCTTAGCTATCCTATGGTGTTCCCTAGGATATTTCTATTAAGGAGCTACCTGGTCTGGTTATATAGCGTTACCTTTTGAAATGGTTTCAGACATATTTGTATGTTCTAATACCAAAACTTATAAAGGATAATGTAGCACTTGACCCTTTCCTGCTCCGGATCGATTAGGTTGGAAATCTTCCTCTGGGTGTGTTGGGTCACCGGTGCAGAAGATATTTGCTTTAGGGTTCAGGTCAGGACCGCCATTATGTTATGATTCTTACATGCAGATTTTTCTGTATTAAATATCATGATTGATCACTGCTTGTTAGCAATGCGGTAGCTTTTAGGATTCAGAACTTTTAAGTTCTGAGCATTATTTGTATTGCATTGCATATCAAAGGTATCTTGTAGAGGATAAAGTCACCATTTATCGGGCCATCAGCTTCATAGGTGTAGCATCAGTGAAGGTTTCAGGACCTCAGATGCCCCTCTCAGGTGTGTATAGGGTTACTTAGACTTGTTTAAAGTGTGTTTGATCACTAAACTAACCAATGAGTAAAAGAGACAACTGATACTAGACATTGTAAGTGAAATCCTGGACCTCCCAATTCATACTTTTCAGCAATTAAGTTAAATTAAATATCTTCAGTATATTTTATCATCACAAGGAGGGAGACTTTGCCACCTATTACTTTGTCACCTATTACTATGAATTATCAAATGAATCTATTACAATATATTTATCAATTTCATTAATAATTAATATTACTAGTAGAAATCAACCACATTTTTACTTCCCAGTGCCTTAAAGGTTCTTTGGATGGTGCTACCTCCTCCGAAAACCAGGAGCTTGGCTATAATGATGGCTTAATGACATAGAAGAGGCAATTGGCCATGACCTGAAATATTAGACAGAAGTTAATTCAGCTTTATGATGTTTAAACCCAGATGCATTTTGAAAGTATAATATTATATGTACTATAACTTTTTGTGGGAGGGAATATCTTTAACTTTGTTTGCCCAAACTCTTTCAGACTCACAGCCTGCACACCATCTGCATGAAATATATTTGGTTTGCTAGACGTTCTTATGAGTGCATTAAGTGGACTGGGAACGTTCATATGATATGCAATTCTATCCACACAAAGCTGGTCAAGATCAAATGAATCAATGACATTCCCTCCTGAGCCTATAACTCAGAAATATGAACATTTTTTCTTTATATTATAAATTATAATTTAATAATATACATTATATATATATATATATATATATATGATTGGTTGTTTTTATCTTGCATAGCATATATATATATATATTTAATAATATACATTATAATATATATATATGAATGATTTTGTTTATCTTGTACAATATGTATAATATATATATATATATTATATATAAAAGCAAAATTGCAAAATAACATAATATATTAGCTATACATAACAAAATTGCAAAGGGTTCTAGATCTGAATAAGTTGTTTTTTATAAATCTATATAAAAAATAATTTTCTTGCCATTAGGAGTGGATTTGCTGGCTTTATGATTATAAAGCAAATAAGCTTGATATGCAACGTGATAATGCCAATTTTTCACAGTATAGACCCTCGAGTAATTGTGTTTAGTTTGCACACGTCTCATAAATGCCCTTTACCTGAATTAAATCATAATTTTCATTGATTTGCATCTTTTATTGTTTATAAAATGAAAAGGAGAGAAACTATTCTTTAGAGAATCGTTTTAATATTTTGTAATAACCAAAACAGATAAGTTCTTGTGTATAATAACCAAAATTCTTATTTATGGAGATATGTTCAGTGCTGCCTATTGTGCATTAAATGTAATCCTTCCCCAGGTAAAGAGGTCCATTCCTGCATTTACAATGTTCACATTGCAGTTGCAGCGCGTACATCTGCCAACATGCTCCAGATCCCAAGGGGTCCGTTGTACCCCCCCCCCATGTGACATCTGTTCCTGGTGGTCTGGCAGGGAGAATTTAGCCTTTGCTGATACAGAGCTCTGTCCTTCTGCTCCATGCACATCTTGCACATTGCGAGGGATTTGGTAGCAAAGGGATATGAAGTCGCAACAAGGCTTTATTCGTGTCTCTGTGTCTCAGCATTGATGGCTTCCAGACGCAGGAGAATTTAAACAGGTAACAGATCTATCTGCCTTAGATAATCTAACCCTATGCTGAAGTGCATGGCACTAATGCCCCTAACATGGGACATGCTGCCTAAAACACTTTTTAATCAGAATATCTCCACGAATTTCCTTGTTTGAACTGCACCATTAGGCAACTCACACCTTCCAGTAATTAAACCTTTTTTTGTTATTTTATTCCAAAAACCATAAAACAAGCAGGTTTATAGCAAAGATGCGTCTACTCCAGGTTCACGTTTTATATATTTATTTTACCCGTGGAAGGTATTGTCGTGTTTTTCTGCACATTACTCCGCTAAATATGTAAAGTATGTTTCAAATAATAAAAGATATGCTTAACCTAATAAAGATGTGGTAACGAAAATCACTGGCTTAAAACCAAAAGAAACCTAAATATTTTGCCAGCAGTTTGCAGTTTACATTAATCTCTGCATATTTCCGTCTTTCTTATATCTCTTCCTGAAACATATGCCGGTATCCTTAAACATAAGTCAGCGGAGAGCTGGTAGACCCACAGATAAAAGTTTGGGTTGGGAGGTTTATTGTTCTAACAGAGCCATGGTTTAGTCATTCAAGATGCTGATAGCTGTTGTTTGACCTATCTATGAATTTGTGCCACATGTATTTCATAATGCCCTGAGACAGGAATGGAGAATGGATTCCGCTAATACTCAACAGAACGCAGTCGGTTCTGAAGCTGATTATCGAGTCCACTCGGGGATCGCGCTAAACTGCCGATTGGCAGCAAAACATTTATTGCCGAAACAGACTGAATATGAGATGCAGACAGTTCCAAAGCATCTGTCTATCACATAAATTGTGGCAAGCCAATATAATAACTGCATATGCTAGCAAGAGTTAAATTTGACTTTTGTGGCTCACCAACTATTGTTAACATCTCTTCAGAGAAAATACAGATGTGTGTATCAAGTGTCCCTTTTAAGTCTCCAAATAGTTCTTTAAATGTTTGATGTTAGATTTCAGAGAATCACTAAGGTCAGGGGTACTGTCCTGTAACTAAGTGCTTTCACTCCGCAAGTTATACATTGACACTATCTGCATACCCCTATGGTGGTAGAGTGCTTGAGATTTTATCTTAAAAGTGGAAGATTTTACTGTGGAGATTGACTGTAACTGCGGAAAAGCCACTATATTTTTTATTGTTGGTGCACTCTTGGCGCCTCTATGCATCCATCCCTAAAATACCTTTCACTGGGTTTCAGATAGTGATCTCACAATCCTAAGGAACCTGTGAAGTAACACAGGACCTTAGTACTTCAGACTCAGATATATTTTGAGAGATCCTTCAAATAGTTTATCAATACATCAGAACAACTCATCAAGGATAGGAGCTCATTTATGTGAAAACATTGAGACAATGTTGACATGGTAATCCAAAAGAATTACATTTTTATTTTTTATCAGTAGCTTATTCCATTTTTTATGATCATGAAAAGGAAATGAAACTTACCTATGCCTTACCTATGGAAATATGGCCTGGGGTACATCTACTTATACATTTTATAGGCGGGAGTAACGCTTCTTCCTCTATGGGTTATGAATTCATAAACCAGGTGAGCTTTTCCTGTTGGAAGAATTTAGCTAGCCCTGAATTTATCCCAGCGACCGATAAACAGTTCTCAAAGTTTTTTCTATAAAGTCTCCATATTTTGTGCATCAGCTCTGTGGAACATGAAGGCTAAAAGCCTGGCCCGAGCCAACCATCTGCCAAGCCCGCTGTGCACTGGTGGAACATCACATTCCTGGTTTGACCCAAAGTCTCCAGGTGTAGCCCTGCTTTCCAGAGTCACCAGGTCAGTTTCTACTTTCTGAGTGTTGGCTCTCATCCCACACTAATGGTTACCTAGCCCCTATACAAAGTCACTCCCCAGGAGAGGGAGAGCTCCAAGTATGAGATCTTTTTATATAGGTTCAGCTATGTTGGATTTCAATAGTTTGTTGAACAATACATTAACACAAATACCTTATTTTGTTTGGGTGTTTTTCTTTAAAAATGAATGAAAAATACTAAAACTATGCCTGAAGGTCTGTAATAATTACAAATAAAATCTGAACATTATGAAATTATTAAATAATACAAACCAGTCTGCAAGAGAGACTGAGGTCTCTTGTTTGCAATGTGTTTTTTTTCCAACCTACATGCGTTTCTAATTATTAATGAGAAAAAAGGGAACATTAACAAGTAATCAGACATTAATCAGTGACAAAACAATAAAAAAGCTGTAATACCTAACCAGCTGTAGTGGTAAATTAAATAGGAGTTAGGTGACCACAGTATTTCACTGGGTTGTTAAGTGCATAGATTTGGTTGCTAAAGTGTTAAATGTCCAACCACATGGATGTAGATCAGGCATTCAAAAAAGATTCCCTCATTGCAGAAACAAAATATAAACAAAACCGGTTCAGGCATCAGAGTCATGCTCTTAAATATCGTTGCCAAACACATGCACATATTAGCTGTAGACTGTTCACCAACAGCATCTACATCATCGGTGGTTTTAAAGTAGGACTATCAGACACGATAAAGACATACATTATAGCCACCCTCATTGTATTAATAATGGACGGTTGAAAGGGTTTTCTTTTTCCATAAAGTTTCCATATTCTGTGCATCATCTCTTTGGAATACGAAGGCAAAAGCCTGGCTCAAGCCAACCATCTGCCAAGCCCGCTGTGCATTGGTGAAACATCACAATCCAGATAAGCTACTGCTGGCTAAGGGTTCATCTGTCAGCATTAGTACGTGCCTAGAATTAGCAGACATCACAAGGACCTTTGTCTAGTGAGGGTCAGATGGCATGTGCTATACCCCAGCAAGTTCCTCAACCTCTAATGTTTAGTGTAATAGTAAAGTAGAGGCTATGTTGCATCACTTGACATGCATTTATTGATGGTAATTGGACCAAATGGTTCTTAATTGCCATCAAATTATGTTCCTAGGTTTTTTGAGGTACAGCGTTCCTCATTCTCAGCTTGTCTCGCAGCCTGAATCTGTCTCTGCCTGAATATATCAGGAGTTGCATTAGAGAGAAGGTTCACAGTGTGTTTTTAGTTATCATGGATAATATGATACGATTTAAAGGTACATCCCAGGTTCTTTATAGCTCTTAGTTAATTAGCACAGCGTTTCAAGTGGCCACGTTATTGAATTGTCAGAGGGCTGGTTTATGGTTCTTCCTGATTAGTAGTAATTCAGAATCACTGCTGTTTCTTCCACGCTTACATTCACGACTGGGATTTAATCCCAAAATAAAGTAGTCCTAAATCATAAATTACTGTGTATATTACTGTGGCTCCTGAAAAATGGCTTAAATGCTTTTACTGTTTTCATTTATAAATGTTCAAAATTGGCATCCGATTCTCGATATTCATGCAACTTTAAATATGTTAAAATGATGCCAATGGAATTATCTGTTTTAGAATATAGTATACGTTACAAATCATTAATATCAATTGTCAAGAAATACCTCCTAATGTGACAGTGTGCTGAGTTTTGATGTTGTTTGCTAAATATGCACCAAATTCAATGAGAAGGAAACTTTCTAGAACTGGTGTAGAGTTTAGAATGGGTTCAGTTTACATGACACCAGCCTTGGGTACAAACCTACCAGCCTTGGGATGAATCAGTACGCAGAGAGGTATTTATACTGGATACTGCCCTAAGCCTGACCCAGGGAAGTGCCCCAGGATACCATTTGTCCCAGTGGTGGAGGCTAATACAGTGAGGGAATTTAGACATGAATGGGATAGGAACAGGGTTACACTGAATAATGTGTGTGCAAGTATGTTAGTGTGTGTGTGTAAGTATGTTGCTGTGTGTGTAGGGGAACTTGAGGGTCCCAACTTTTTTTGTTTGAGAGTCAGCAGTGTGTGTTTATATGTGTACTGTACAGCTGTCTTAGTGTGTTTATTTTATATATAATATACGCAATGACTAACAATATACTTACTGTATATACACAAACTATACATATATATATATATATATATATATATTTGATTGTAAGAGTTAATGCTAGTGTATGTTGTTAGTGTGTTGGAGTGTCAGGGTGAGCCTAGGGTTAGTTTTGTCTGGAAGTGAGAGTGGAGGATCATGAGAAAGAATGTGTGTATGTAAGTGTAAGGTGTGCTTATGGGAGGGTCTTATGACAGAGTGATGGGTGGGCGGTTGGATGAACATGGTGGGCTGGGATGGGAGGAGCATGGGGTCCCAGTCATTGATTATATACTGGGCCCCAAGATTTCTGATGGTGACCCTGCTAAATCTAAGAAGAGACCAAGGACTTAGGCGGACTAGAATGCTTTGTTTCTGTTGGAGATCCCCTTGTAACAGCAGTACACTAGAGAGTCTGATCAGCCAATAAGGGGACCCAGATAAGGGGACCGCAGTTTTGCACCAGAGGAGCTGATGCCTTGAGACAGACTCTTCCCCTTAGGACTAGTTAACACAGGTCAGTACATGCTGCTGTCAATATGAGTTATTCCACATGGTCTTTATCTTTATGGTATATGTATATATATATATAATTACTACAGGATATACAGAACAATTGTTATAAAGGTTAATAGCAAGGGGACAATGGAGCTCCATACTTAATCACGTTATAGAGGATGCTATTAGTACCCCATGAACAGTATCAACTTATGAAGCAAGTTAGAAATCCATGGCACTTCATCAACCGTGGTCTATAATTATCATCAACTTCTCACAAAATGTCTAGGAGTAATGAGAGTTATGGCTAACTACATCTGGAAGAACAGAGGTTGAATAGTCTTGATTTGAAGTGTTTTTGGGTAAATATACTCGCTGGCATGCTGTAGGAGATCACATTGAAATCATTTAAGCTTCATGAGTTCCATTACATGGATGTACTTTATGAAACAGATTTCTCCCTTAGGCACGTAATCTGCTGCTCATTGCACTCTTCCATGCATATACCTCTCTGCTAGCACAATTAAGCATCCAATCATCATTATACCCAACTGTATAATCTATGTCCAGAGTCATATTGATTATATTGTGGAGAACAACCTAGATCCAAATGATCAGGTCCTGCACATGAGTCCTTTTTACAAAACCGAATGCCAGTTTATCTTCATGTTTAAGCATTATTTCCACTGTTAGTTTAAAACAGGATTAAAGGGATGTGGTGTGGGAGTTGTTAAAGGAAAGTTCTTCCAGAAAGCAAATGGTGATTTTCTGCTCGGCGGTGCGTTACAGGGAGACAGTGTTACGTGAGTCTCTGGATAACATTTCTATGGGGTTTGAACCCACTGGTGACAGAAAGAGTAAAAGTCTTGTCATTCTGAAACCCTTGAAGCATAAGCTGATTTTGAAGGAATACAGGATTTTTTAGTGCAGTCCAGGACTATTTATTTTTCTCAGGGGTCTCCTCGAACCTTAAAACAGATATGTCAAATTATGCTCAAGGCTAAATGTATATAATTGTGCTGTTGTGTGTTTTAATGTTGTTATTCTTTCTGTCTAAACTAGCTTTTTCGGTTGATAATTGTCTTTAATGTTTCAAACCTATGGTTGGTGTCCAGATGGCTCCTTTAAGTAGGGATGCATATAGAAAATATATACTGTGGTAAGATCTGTGATGGCCTGCATGAATCATTTATTATAAGTGTCCCTAGTTGTAGGAATCATCTGGTTTTGTAGTGTACAATGACCACTTTACTTCAGAAGCATATTATCACACAAAAACTGTTATAATAATAATATTAAATCATTGCAGCAATAAGAGGAGTAGCAAAGCATTTCTATGGTTATACCTGGGGATTATATGAATTTAAAGTGATGGCAGGAGCAAGAAGATGGGAAGCTTTGGGAACTTCCTATGGTTAGCTGGAAGTAAGAACCTTGATCTACAGAAGATGAATGGTCCAAAGATGGCATTGGCCAAAGATGATAAAATAATAGGAACACTGAAGTCAAATCACTCATTTAGACTTGGTTTTGTATTGTTACAAATCCATAGTATTTTACTAACCAGTACCATATCTACAAATGGTTGTCTTGATGTGAATTTCTTTAATTACATTAAGAACCTATTTTTCTAAAGTATTAAGTGTTTAGGTCAGAAAGCATGGTGTTGAATAGAGCTCAGATGTTATTTTGGCTGGTGTCCTCTATATTCTAGTAAACATAATACATAAGTCTTCATCCGTTGACTGCCTTTGTGAGAGCTTGCACTGCTTTTATAACCTACAGTGTCCTCTGATAATTTATAAACAGTCCCTGTGAATAAGACTGTATAAGTGAGGGCGAGGTATTATATATCAAGCCTAGGTCAAAATACAACAGATCTCATGGGTTAGTTTGACACATAAGACAGTGTGCAGCTCTCTGTAACATGTTTATTTTCTCTTTCTGATACTTAACATGTTTTCCTTTTGCCCTCTAGGCCTGTCCCGGGCTCTCTTTCTTCACTACTGCACCTACACAACCGACAGCGACAGCCCATGCCTGCCTCAATGCCTGGCACCCTGCCTAATCCCACCATGCCTGGATCTTCAGCAGTACTGATGCCTGTGAGTTTTTCAAGTAACACATTGTTCGAATGTAACAAAACTATTTATGGCTTCAGTGACATCACATGAGATGGAATGTCCCACTACTGGAGAGCATCATAGTTACCAATGGTTATCATGTTGTGTTGATAGCCCCAATAGGAAAATGTATTTAGCAGTAGTAGCCCAAGAGAAAATGGAATGTTTAGTTTAAGTTGATACTTTTTATTGGACCAACTTCAGAGGTTTCGTCTTCAGATGGAAGTCCCAATACAGGTCTTGTGTTGGACAAGCTGGTTGTCCCAGGTCTGGCCATTGCTTGTTCAATGCCTGTGTCATTGTAAAATTGGCAGGTGTACAAAATGGGTAGTAAGATGACAATATTCTGGATACTATATTGTCTCTGTTGTTGCAATCATATATATGTATGGCAAATGGGGAAGCAGACGTTTTAAAATCCCAAATGGGAGATGATATTTTAGATGAATGCAATTTTAGATGAATTTGTTTGTTGTTCCAAAAACACAGAAAGGTCATGTGGAACTTTATGCTTACAAACAGGAGAGGTGGGTCCATTGCATTGCCTTCCAGGAGAAGTGGTAGCATATGTTATAATAGAGCACCTATTAGAAATATGTTTGGCTAAGTGGATAAAACAATAACAATAACAGCCGAACCCCAAATAGTGAAATATTGCACCTGATATCAGGTTGCAAACATTACATATATGTACTCACCTCTGAATGTAAAAATCAGTGTAAGAACAGAATTTTATTTAACTTGAACCCTTCAATAAGATTATTTTTTTTAATGTAATATAACGCTATTTTGAATTGAACACATGTTATCCAAATAATAGGTACTTGATATGTCAGATTACAAAAAAAAGCATTTCTATAATTGGGGAAAATAATAAATAAGGATCAATCTTTCTAATGTAATGGTCTCTGTCTTTTTTGCTCACTTTGTAAACACTGATGCAGTAAAAAGTCCAAATCAGAGGTCACTCTCTTCTTGCACAAACTTATATAATTTCCACGCAAATTTTAAGGTTCATGGATAGACTACCATTGAATATTAGGTCTAAGCCAGCCAGACATAAGCTAAAACCTTGCAAGTGCATCGTAATATTAACAAAATTAGTTACCAGAAGTTGGCATTAAAGCATCTACTTGTGTAACTTTGGACCTGGGGCCACCAATGGCCATGACAGTGTGTGTGCCTTAATTTGATATTGGATCCTGATATTTCCGATGGAGCCTCTGTGTATCAGATTTCGTTACAGTGTGCAAGAAACTTGACTTCGAATTGATTATTGGTAGCAAATGAGTAAAATCAGGTTGTGCTTATGTGTAGGAGAGAGAAGGAACGGGGTCAATAATAATGACTATAATAATAACATACTTGGATAAAGCTTTAGTGCCGATAATACATGGAGGAATGTGATCTGAGTTCTACTGCTGCTCATCTTTGAGAAAGGAACTTGCTGGATCGCTGATGTATGGCAGCTTCAAACATATTACCTACGATATTGACCCATAGTTAATTATCTGTCTTTGCTAATTGAAAAAGCCAGCTCCTGGAATAATAGCTGAAATGCTTCACACGCATGGATAGTCCAGGTTCATTTAAAACAGCTTTTAAGTGTACAACATGAAAAAGGCTGAACGTCATGTATAACATCAGGTATCATAATCATCCCCGGGGGCTCTCGGGAGTAATGGAGGAGCCTTTGGTTCTGCCCAGTCCCTGCCTATTTCCTACCCGCGGTCCTGCACCATTTTTCTGACCATCAGAATTGTATTATTTTGGAGGACAAAGTATTCTAGTTTATACAGCTTATCTTAGCATATTAAATTAATTCTTCTTAAAAAAGCCTTAACTCTGGCCAGTTTGCAATAGTTGTTCACCCCCTTCCATATAGCGATAAGGATATTTGGATTTTAATGACATTTTGAATGTTAATGGGGTTTTTATTTGCCTTTGAAAACCCTTTTTCTTCTTTGTGTTTCTCTAGGGGTATTAAAAATGATGAAAAGGGGATATCTGTTATTTGGCCATCCTAATACTCTATTTTAATACAAGGGTTATTTTTTAGAATTGTTGCTTGTTACTTAAGAGAATAGTTGTAATTAAGCGATTTTAAGGGAAGTGACCCGTACAGAATTATCTTGCTGTATCATTAAATACTTCAGGGTAGATAGAGATGTCGTTCCTTAAAGATACATGTACAAGATAAATTATTTTACGGCAGTTGATCCCTGTGAATATTTTATAACTTACTATATTAATTATTCTTGCTTCATGCTATTCTAGCTTTCTGTAGATTATTTTTCTCAAGCTGTACTACACCCAGGTTGCTTCCCCTAGCTCATTGCGCAGCATCTCCTCAATACCAGGAGACGCCAATAGTTTCTAATCGAATACTAGGAAATATAAACCACATCATGGGCCGATATATGGGGAATCTGGCCATAAGGTTAGGGAGGGTACATGTTTAATCAAAGAATGCATTCTTTCAATGATTATTTCCCTTTAAGGGTATTAAGCATCCAGACAAAAGTTCTAAAAATTGAAATAATAACATCTCAGCATGTGTATAATTTTAACTGCGCATGGTAATTTAACATTAAGAACTTAAATATTCTGCATATGTTTACGATTTGATGTAATAAGTAAGTGGAAGATGTTGACTTAAAGACAGTGTTTAGAAAATAAGGATTCACTTAAAGAACAACCACCGTTAAGATTCATTTGATAACAGCTGTACACTGGGGTTTAGCAAGTGGTTTATTTCTGTTTGGATAAAAATATTATGGCGTTATGTACCACAATTCTGAACTTTCATTTCAAAGTAAGGTCCTTAGCCATGAACCAAAGCAGTGCCAGCAAGCCCTGGAGGCACTGACCAAACCTATTGTCTAACCTTCTGGAGGAAGACATGAGGAAGCAAGTAGTTCCCTGAGCCTGCAAGGCAAAGCACTTACAAAGATTCAACCCTTCAATGAGACCTTTTGGACAGGGATTGTGGGAATAAAGGGGGGACCCAAGGACTAGGACCAGAACATCACTTTGTGAAGTCAGGGCAAGGAGGACCTTCACTCCTAAATTAATGACCAGGAAAAATGAGCATAACTAGATAGACCAAATTATTCTTAAATCCATTCAAATTTAGTTTTCTTTGTTGAATGTGAAAACGCGATAGCAATAAAAAGCTCCTAAAATGATATTTAAACGTAAAACGTTCATTCACTATGAATGAAAATGTAATCTCGTGTCATTAACTGTGTATGATGGAGGATCACGGCCATAAATGAAACGTACCATTCGCTCAATAAACCCAAAAGTCACTGCAGTATTATTTGCTGATACAAATATTTCAACTGTTCCGTCGCATCAATGAGGTTGTCCTGTACGCAACCAATTTAGGGAGGGGGGATATATATACTGTATTTTGGTAAATCACATAAGTATCGTGCTTGTACATTTGTTCTCCTGATTAACTAGGGGCTATCTTTTGTCTGGTTTTTGGTAAATAATTGCAGGAAGGAGGTGCTGGGTCTTTTGTGGTACAGCAATCATTTTCGGAATGTAAAGTGGAAATAGCAAACATCATTCTGTGTTTCATGTTCTTATTTTATCTATTTTCTCCCAGCCTCCCTTATTTTTGCACTTTTAAAATATGTCTGGTTGGGGTTTTTTTTTGGCTAACCACAAAGAAATCAGCACTAACTTGACCTCTTCTGGAGATATCGAATTCCACTGTGCAGATGTATCTCCTGCTACAGGGAACCAACATGCCTGTTTCACAAGGGCAGAGAGTTTATCAACACCCAGATAATATATCCATATATAATGGCAGCCAAACCCTCCGGGAAATAACATATTTAACGTGTTTAAAAACTACTTCATAATTGTAATTGAGCAAACTTAGATCACTTCCAAAGGTGCTGATGGTAAGGTAAAGGCAACCGCGTGTATGACAGGTTTGAACCCGAGAAGATGTGCGGCCATATAAGATGTAATATGGTCGGCTATTTTAATATATTGTAAAGTAAACCCAGTCTCCTTGTGACTTAAGCAAGCCAGGCAGCTCTGATCTCTGAAATATAATCAGCCTGCCTTTCCCGGGAGAGGTCCTTCTAGTAGCAATATGCCAGCACTTAACCCTGCGCTCACAAACCTACATATTTTAATGACTTTACAGAGAATATACAACCAAAAGATATGAATTGGGAATACAGCTATAGAATAAGTGCGTACTTTATACACACATTCCTATTTATATATAGATAGATAGATCAATATATATATATAGATAGATCAATATATATATATATCATCAGGGGGAGATATACAATAATTTGTACGTTCCTTTTTTTTAACATCCTATTAAATACATATACAACTATAATAACTATTTACTAGGTGGAATTGGGAAAACAAGATCAAATAATTAAAATTATGTGGCCATAGCTAAATTCATCTTCCATGATTAAAATAAAGTTAGAAAGCTATACCTACCTCATCTGCTTTTATTTCATTAACCCTAAATGTAATTACCCCACCACCGCACTTTTCTCTCTCCCTTTACAGTCTGTTTATTTCACCCATTTACCTTTAATGCCCCTCCTGTCCAGATCTGTAATTTTATATCTACTTTCACTTAATGCTTTGGTGTAATTAGATATTTTTGGCAGAGTAGTAAAGAAGGGAAACTAAGGGAAGATGTATAGTGCCAGTTGCAAAAATGCAAAAAGATATATCGCAACGAGTACTTAAGGCTATAATTTGCAGGAGGGTAAGAATTTTAGAGTTCCTTGGGAAACATAGCGTTCAGGTTTTTGCAGCTACATTTTAGTGTAAAGGGCTGCTTTGAATGTGTGTAGCAGATTTATTATAAATTTAAAGGGGGCATATGGCATCTTTGATTGAACCCCCCCCGAACCCTTCCCATTAGGTGTTGTAACATGGCTACCATTGGTATATGTCACAGTTGTTCTCATATCCCACACAGATGGAAAGACAGATGTCAATGAGCTCCAATATCATGGGGATGCAGGGCCCAAACCTAAACAACCCTTGTGCTTCACCTCAAGTCTCTCCAATGCACTCAGAAGCCAAAATGGTAAGAACTCGAAATTCTCTTATAATGTGACTGATTTAGGGCAACAAGGGCAGATGACCAAAGATACTCCTTTAGTATTATCAGAGGAAGAGATTGGATAAACTGCTACCAGGCCCTGGGTATATTAGTCAAATTGTGGCCCTGCACGCCGTAATTTTAATTTATCCACTTTTATATCTACTTTAACTTAATACAGAATATTGGGTATTGGGTCTATAGGCCCCAGGCAGTCCCAATTACATTTGGGATTAGGTAGTAGCCTACGCTCCCTTGTACATAATCTACCTATGGAGAGCTCTCATTAGCAATGGTTGGCCAGACAAAAAGGCTATAACCCCAACCTAGCCACCTATACATGGGGGGGGGGTTTCCTCAGACAGGCCAGTGGCTGAAGATACATGTTTTTATAACTGGTTGGGTTAAATTATGTTAACCTCTATCCTCTGGTTCCTTCTTGAGTCACTACCTGTATTTTCCCTATGAAATGTGTATCTTTATTGTTATTTTTTTAAAGGTTTCACACTAGTGAAGTCAGGGTACATCACTTTATAATGTGTTGTTAGTTACCCTTTGGTAACTGTGTTTTTTTCTATTTTGGTTTGGTCTGTTTTATTTTGATGTATTTTCTTCATTATAGCTCACTGTACTGTGGCTATTTTTGCAATGTGCACATACGTTTCTAAATATGAAACTTTACAGAAGGCTGCCATCACATTTGATTTCAATTTTGCAAATTTCACAAATACAAATTTAGTTTAAAGTGAGAGATTTTGTTTCCATGACTTTTGTATATTGTGGATTTGTTGAAAGGATTCGGTAATAATCAGCGAGTAGTCTGGAACGTGGAAGCACATGCCTTTCGTGTGTAATACGCACAATGATAGTCTGTAGAGAAAGATGTCAGAAACAGATGTGTATAATATTTGATTCCGCGTCGGCTGGGAGAAATATTTTTATATTGTCATAGAAATCGAATGGATGAACGCACAGATGTGTGGGTCTTATTGATGATTATTCGGCGCACAGCAGTAATTGTGCTTATTGACTTTTATTTATTTTATTGAGGTTATTTTAGGATATTGTTTCAAAATATTTTATTTTGTTTGATTTCTGGTTCCAAGAATAATTATTTTGGGTGATACTTTGAGGTAGTTGCTATAAAATAATTTATCAGTGTGATTAGGTACCTAAGGGCCTCAAATGAGAATGAGTTTGTGGCTCCCTGCTGCTTCGCCTCATCACCCTCTGGCACTGTTTCTCCACTGTCATGGCAGGTGTAGACAGGGTTTGTCCACCACACAATCCATTCATGAGGTAGAATCCACCCTCTTGATGATCTGGCTCCATTGAAAGAAGATGGTTTATATTATTAGATAGTTAAAGGGCTGACCACACATCTCACATGACGTCCTATGGTTGCCCAGTAGAACATCTGGGGAGACCTTGCGCTAATTTTCCTTGTATGATGATGTTACTCCTTTGCACAATAAGTAACTGCAACATCAGCCTTTACTCTAAATGGAGTCCTGGAGGAAACGTGTGCTAAAAGTACTTTCCCACGACACGTTGCAAGTTCTGTAGACCTGGCTATGAGATCTTAAACAGATCCCAACTTATATTTATTTGAGCAAGTCTTGTTATATATATTTTTTTTAAATATATGTATAGACAATACTATGTTACACACGCTGCAAACACAGACCATCAACAGACCTTAAAAGTTAGCAATGTATACAACATATTCCAAAATGTGCATACATTTACAAATACAAGATGGCATTATATGACAGGGGCTTGGACATTTTAGCTTTACTGCACTCAACAAGAATATAGAATAAAACTTGCTTTTGAAAATTGAGAAATTGTGTTCAAACATCTTCCTTCAGCACCTAAAAAAGTGGCTTTAGGTTTTTCTTGATTTGTAATGAGTGACATTATATTGAAAGATGCTCTTTCAAATTATCTTAAAAAACAGAAGAAAAATGTAATTGTGGGTTGCTGACAGTTGGTGTATGAGTATTGGCATAGGAATCCCCCGGTTCATTTTACTGAACCAATTCCTTAATGATTTTTAGAGAAATTGCTACCGAATGAAATTATGGGAAATCTAACAAAAAGCATTCAAATTGAATAACATGATAATATTGGAATTTCCTTTTTATAAATAAGGTATTGCCCATTAAGCAGAATGTTATAGATTTGTAGTGTTTTGCACACTGTGATCGACAGCAGGGAGTTCACGTGTTAAAAATGTACATATTTGCACATCTTTATCTATATATCTATATTGTCAATTGTACCTTTTTTATGATTAAAACATTATATCGGCCAATTTCATGTGAAACCACCATCACATTGGACAAACAATAGTTTATATCCCAGATGTATGAAAAATGATTTAGCCAACATCTGGGATATTTACGTTTGCGATATATGTATAAAAATGTAAATTGTAATAAGATGACAGATTTAAGACCTTGAGTCCTATGTTTGTTTGTCAACAGTTTTACAGTCTCTTTTCCTACTTTATACTCAAATATACCGTACTTTGTTTTACATAATAAAACTTGTGTGAAAGTATTGATTAATCTATGTAATTGTACTATTTTTGAATCATTTTTTCTTTTAGTGAACATTACCTGTTTTTCTTTTAGTGAACATTACCTGTGGCTCTTGCTGGCAGCTAGTGTCTCCTGGAACTGCTGTTCCACATCACACACGTTACCAAAAAACTTAATAAGACTTTAATCACTTTGAACATTCAAAAAGTATTAATCTGTTTTTAAGACAATTGGGTTATTATTATTATTTATTTAGATTAATTTACATAATGATTTATATATTTATTTCTATATTTATATCAGTGTGACGATTTCAAATAGAAACACGTAGACAAACGGATACTTTAAGTAAAGTGGGCCCTGGTAAAAACGTATAACCTAGAGGTAGTAAAATTAGTATGTAACTCACTATAATAACATAGATATCACCACTTATGCTTCTTTATTGCTATATTTATATCGTATTAAAATATATCTATATTTCCCATAGCAGTATTACATTGGGGGAGGGGATACAAATGAACACTAGCATTACAATTGACAATATTCAAATGTAACAATGACAGTAACGTACATTAAGATGTACTAGTATAGAAAGAAGAAGGAGGCCCTGCTCTTGTGAGTTTATAGTCTATTACATTTTAGAACTTGCTTTGTGGAGATGCTCAGGAATGGGAGAAAATGTTTTTTTGGAATGATAAAGTTCTTGCTTTTTGTGTTTAATACAATTTCTGTGTATTTTACTGGCAAATACAGCTGAATGATTGATGTCTTATAGTTAAACACAAAATGTACAATATGATGGAATAAGGATTATGTTATGCACGCAATGTTAAAATTTATGATAGAATATACAATTTATGATATAAACTATAGAATAGTGTACTGAAAATGCACCTTAACCCTTTATCACCCACATAAGCCACACACACACTTTATTCTGTACCCCATGCAATTTCCAATATGCCATTCTATCATCCCCTATGTTTTAGTATATGGTCTGGAATGGAACATATACTGAGTGTAGATTACCTGCCACCTAATGGTTAACACCATGTTATACCATTACTTGTGAACACTCAATCCCTTAAATTAAAATGTATTATTATTACTGTTTCTGCAGTATACAGAATTCCTTCTTCCGTCTCCCCATGTTGTCCACTATGCTTGAAAAGCCTTACTTATACTACTTACAGAATGTGAAAAGAAAACACGCTTTCTAAATTGCAGAGATAAAATTAGTTAAATAAACTAAGTGCCTGATTAACTTTGTCAGCAGCGATATCTAATCTATAAATCCAGCCCTATTGTGTATTTTTTCTCAAAGTCTGAAATTTTATTTATAACCCCTACACATTACAGCTTGGCCTTTCCAGGTCTTCTAATGAGCATTAATTGATTAGCTGGATCTGGGAGCCGCTTTAGCACTAGAAAGTACTACTCCCTTGGGCGCATGACTAAATACTTTATGAGGTAATTAGTATGGCAATGCCTTTTCAAATGAGTCCTTTCAGGAAAGAATTCTCACTGGGAAATCTTATTGGTTTATGTATTTTTTTTCTCTCCCAGACACAACAGAAAGTGAAGCAGAAATGTGACAGATATATAATCTGCTTCTGAGGTCTTCCCGAAATTCAGATCTAAAGATAATTTTATAAAACCAAAATAATAGGATTAGTTTTAGTTTTTTTTTAACCATTAAATGTTTTCGTAATTCGCCGGGTTCTTGATTTGTAGAGTTCACTGATCCAAGTAGTTGTGCAATAGCCAAAAAAAATCTCATTAATAGTGCTGTTTATATTGTATAAAACCTGGCTTCCCAATTTCAGAATTTATGGTCTATGTCAGATTCACTTGCACCATCCTTTTAAATGACCTTTGATGTCAAACCTCATGTTCCTGTTCCAAAGCCGCGCAGTACAGCCATAACTGGAAAAGTACACGTGACCTACAGACCAGCATCTTCCATGTACACGTTGCACCTCTTAAATTGCATTGGACTTTTTTAGCTACAGTATGACAGTGTGCTTTCATAGCGATCAATCTAGACCCAAGTGTCTGCTTGGTGTAGTATACTGTTTGTACCTTTTAAAAAGCCTTTATGCAAAGACCAAGGAATGAGCGAGTCTCACTTCACACATCATCACTGTGTGCTCTGTAACTGGTCATTAATTATATTTGGTTCCATGATGGCTTTTGACGTGAGTATATTCAAGGAAAACACATTAGTGAGATAGTTATATATTTAACATGTTTTAGTGTAAATTACATTTGGGTTGCTTGTCTTCTATGAATTGACAGAAGTCAAATTACCTTTTTTTTTTTTAACGTTTGCCGTTATTTAAGAATAATAAACACATATTCCCATTTTAGATCCTTGTGTTGTACAGGTGTCCTGCTCTGTGGTTCAGTATTTCCCCTGCTGGAGGATTATTTTACTGTATTCTATGAAAGCTCAATTGTTTATGATATAATATATGCAATATTCTCACTGGACGGCTAAATATAATTGTTTTAGGGCCCAAAAATTCACATTATTTTAAGATTCAAATTTGTGTAAAATGTGTAGGGTTACACAGTATTAGGATAAATGTATAACAATTAATAGAGATAAAATAGATTGTTACACTTCCACTGACAACTTCACCTTGATAGGGAGTCCGTCTTATCCTTCCATATAAGTGTGCCAGATTATTGTGCCTGGCTCTAGAAAAGCAGGGACAAAATTGCCTTCCGTTAACCAAAGTACGTAAAATTCGTAAAAATCTTTTGCAGTTATAGGACATTGCAAAAGCAATTTATGGATATCACAGGGAACCATACATCCTAGGGTTTTATAAGTAGTAAGGGCAGGAAAATAATCCTTTTTGAAATTTGGGTTAGATGGGCAAAACAGAATTACTTTTACTTTTCTGTAAGCAAATTAAAAATTACCTTATGCCATGATAACATGAATGTTGCATTACTCATAATACAAATTTAATGCATTAAAAAACAGTATAAAATATGCATTCTATTAATTAGTCTGAGAGTAATTAAATCTGTCATTTTTGATAAGAACAATATAATGTGTGTATATTTATATGTATACTATTTTCACACATAATTTATAAAATATAACCATATAACTTAATTGCAAAATATTTTCCATACAAATTCGCGCCAGGTATTAGTGCTAATGAGTTCTAAACTTCATGGCTGCAAACTTGTTGGAAAATCGCACAGAATGCCAAAAATAACTGCTGGGTTAACCATAAACATTGGTCAATCTGGTTAACAGTAGCAATAAACCTGTGAAACGTTGTGGTTGCATTGGGAACCAAGAGAACCCGTTGCAGGCAACTTTATACAATTCTAACTTGAATACATAAAGATTTTTTGGGGGGGTTATAACAATGTATGGCTCAATATGTGCATCATATACACTATAATAAATTGTATACGGTTTCCCTTATATTAGGAAGCCTAATAAATGTAGACAGACATAACACGAAAAATGGAAGTGGCACAAAGCAAATATGTATGGTCTTTTTTCCATTAGGATAAACCTATGATCATATGCATACTTCCCAGCTGTCTTGTTTTTAAGAGGACAGTCCTGTAGTTCCGCCAGACTCCACCACTCCACTGCTTTAGTGAAAGGTGGAGATCATTTGGAGATGGTGGAGATTCTTTAATCTCCCCTGAAGAGCTCAGCAAGTTGTGTTTGGGTGGGTAGGGTATAGTAGGTGGTTGGCCCCATACCTGTCCTACATCCAACCCTCTAGTCACACCACCTGACACGTGTTGCAATTCGGAGACCTGAAATGTGAGTTATGTTTTACATGAAGTCAGGCTCTTGGCTGATAGATATACAGAGGGAGTGAAATAGATAGATAGATAGATAGATAGATAGATGGATGGATGGATGGATAGATAGATAGATAGTGACTATATGGTAGACCTAGCCCTGAAGCAATGGAACTGAAACACTTAACACTAAAATGTGCTTAGACAGGCAGACAAACAGGCAGAGGTTGTTGCAGTCTGTTGTGTTGATGTGGCGTATGCAATAACTATGTGAGTGAGGGATCAGCCAGATGTTAACAGACTGAGCCCAAATTTTGGCCTCAATCTTTAGAAGCTGCCAGGTGTAAGATGATGCTAGGGTGTGTAATGTGCCAGGCTCGGATACCCACAGCAATAGCTCCTGATAATGGGGTTACCATAAACCTTAATATTATTAATCAGAGAAGGGCACATATGCAAAAATATTGAGTATTTCTCCATGATATACAGTTTCTCTATTGTATGCTCTAGAATGGCAAAAGAATCATTATTACATAATAAATAGTAAGTTCTGTGCAAAACAGTTGTAGCAAAAAGTAGGTTAGGTATGCAGTTCCTGAATGTTTATTATGTTGCTAAGGGTTCTTATGCTGAAGAAGTGTTCAATCGCACTGCCAGATTTTTCACAAGAGAAATACTTTTACATGTTTCTGGAGTACAATCCAGTTGGCCAAGAAGCTGGCTGAGAGTTCATGTATGACATCGTTTTTTGGCATTAGTCGGAGATGACTGTTTATCTTACATTGGCAACACAAATATTCGCTCAACCTCACCTAGCTATACAAAAGTCATCAGTGTAATGTAATTGAAATGAATGGAAATTGTTCGTGTGGAATTTCAGAATGGTCTATTAGTCCGTTAGACTTGACTTGTGTTAGCTAGTGAGGGCACTTACCCATAACACACCTTCTGAGGCTGTTTTATTTTTATTATTAGAGTTTGATTTATTATTAGAGTTTGATTGATTTAAGATCAATAGGTTAATTTGCAAATAAATGCTGAGGTCAGTTGTTTTGGCAGATGGTTTATGAAACAGATGAGAAAAATACAACAATTGAAAACAAATATAAAGAATTTTGTTTTACTACAATATAAAATAATGCCAATATTTATTGAATCTCCACAAATCAAAGTAGAGATGTCATTGTGTTCTTAAGGATCAAGCTTTGTCCTGGAAATCTCATACCTAAATCTTTGAGGTTAGGTTTCTCTCTTGCCCAAAAATTTAACGGGACCACTCAGCTATTATATTCAGTAAAGCACATATGATGGCTTGAGTGTCCCCTTAATTGACCTCAAATGATTTGGTTCATATGTCAATAAATTTGCAACTTACGTAATCATATATGAACCACTTTGCACATTAATAATAATTGTAACACCACTGTGACGCTGAGCCGGAGTTAATTTCCATGTCATATGCTTCCTACAGTTGGCCTACAGATGGGTGTCTCAGTTGCGTCTTGCATATGGTCCCAGTTATGACTTTTCAGTTGGATATTTCGCAAACAGCGAAATGACTAAATTTGTTAATGGTGTATAGGGTTCCTTCAATGATATTCATTTCAGGTTGAGAAACCGAAGGAAACAGCTGGGAAAGTGACTGTGGTATTGATGTGATATAAGTTAACTCGTTTTACATGCTCCTACACACCTTTGCAAGAATATGTAGTTTTTAGTTCATCCAAACGTCTAAACGCTTGACTTTATATGATTAAATGAAAGCTCTGTGAAGCTGTCCTTTACCACATGTGCATGAATGGTATCTTTGTGAGAGAATGAGGTCACTGCATAAGGGAGTAAAGTAAGAGCACAGCTGAATCTACAGCCTTTTCTTGTGCATGGGCTGCTGTCTGGGTGCTGCAGCAGACACATAGGAGATCATTCAGCAAGGGTTTCTGGCTGGTGCAGAACAGCTGGCCAAACCAGAATTGTGTGGAGACAAAAAAAGAACTGCATTAAAAATCTTAATTTGCACTGCTGCACGTTTTTTGCCTAAACTGTACCCAAATTGTAGTGCAAATAGGTTGTTACAGAGATCGTATCAAGTCAGCAGGTGCTAAGGAGTAACCTTAAAAATATGGCAATAACCAATGATGTATTTTTCTTCAATGACATCCTATCCCAGTGATCCACATATTAAGGACGCTCAGCACTGGGAACAATGTGCTATGGAGACAGTTACGGCCAGTTACAATTTGGGAAACAAGTGTGTTTTAAATGGTGGGGGGTTTTCCTCTCCATGGAAGCCTTAAATATTTTTGTAGACGCTCCCAAAACAGGTACTGTCTGGACAACAAGTGCCCCATTTAGTTGATACCGAAACTCTGATCACTTTGTTCCATCTGTGCAATCACAATGTGAAGCGAAGCACGCTAGTAAATACAAAAGCTTTACAGAGCACCTGTTGGAAGCAATTATATTAACAGAATTTTACATGTAGAATGGAAGGCAGTATCCTATTCAACATTGTGAGGTAACTAACATCTGATGAGGTCATAATGTGTCTTAGGTAGAAATACTGATGTTCTCTACATAGTTGAACACCCATTTAAGAGCAGAAGCCAAATGCTGTTTCAAGGATAATTAGCTGGCAATTCAGACGGTGGTGGATGAGACATCACTTAACGAGCAGAGAAGGGTCTTTGCTAATTATTCTAATGGCACATTGAACTTGAAATAATCACTGGTGGATGCACTGAGTAACAGGGCTGTTGCATATGACTGACATCGCTGACAATACCGTTTAATAGAAAATTAACTTTTTTCCTGTGGGGAATTTTATGTAAAAGCTAATTGTGGATTGATATGTCTGGTGTAGGTGAGGTAGGAATTGGTAAAGATTTATGTTTGTTAGGAAATGACCAGCTTGTTTTGAAATGAACAGGAAACATTTGTTACATTCCTCCACCTTGAGTCCAGAGGAGCATTCATACCCATCATTCATGGCACAATGGATTAGTGGGTATGATGGGCAAGTGAAAAGCTCCTGCTTCTAGTGACCTTCATTAGGGTTGGCTATTCTGATTCGAACAAGTAGGGTCCCTTATTATTTCTTTGCTATTGCAGAGAACATTATGCAATGTTTCCATTGTGACTGGGGCCTTTTAGTGCTCCCTCTGTGACCTTTCTACACAGACCATTGTGGTGAAGCTATGTTGAACAGTACCAGACTGTATGCTTTGGATATATGGATACTTTATATTGCCAAATTTACTTCTGATCGCTATATATTGTCCTGAAGTCCTATAACTGCCTGGACTTGCACATACAGTAGATCATAACACATAAAATAAATAATTGGCCAATCTAGTCTGCCCTTTTAGAATCATTTTAAGTCTTTAGGATAGTTGTATGCCCAGACCAAGCTTCCTCGAATTCCTTTACTGCTTCCAAAACTGAACGTTGCCAGTCCAATACGGGCTGCCATCCAAGAGTTACGTGCCCTAGTACCCGTTATACGTACAGAGGTACTTCCAACAGTCCAAGTGTTGGCATGAAGATATGACAAAATCCTACCCTTTTAAATAAAATGAAAGTTAATTCTCAGCACTGTACAAAATAACTTCAAAGAGAAGGCCTTCGAGAGACAGAATGCTTTTCAAATCCCTGTTAAAATGCTGTACTTTGCTTAAAAGTCACGACAGCTCTGTTCAGATCAAACCACAGAGAATTTACCCGTGAATTGTTGTTTAAGAGGATATTAGCCAGGAAGGAGACAGTGCTATAAAACATTCTAGTACTTTTGAAGTTTTCTTGTTGATAGTGAACATAAAGCCATGGAAGTGGTGTTCAAATGTTCTTTCCTTTGCCATATTAATCCCATTAAAACACATTTTACATGTTTTTACAAAATAGCCTGGTGTAACCAATGAGCTATCAGGGCACACACAATGAACAGGGCACACATTTTTACACAGGTTAGAAACATGTCTGATTCATGGAAAGGATTTTTTTTCCTACTCTATTAATTCACAAATTGTAAATTTTGAGGTATAAAAGCCAAAGACATCCTCTTTACAAAATAACCTGAATTTTAATTAATTCATTTAGTTAGCAATCCCCATAGGTGTGCGTTCTCAACTTATATGTTTATCTTTTGATGTACGGAAAATTGCTAAGAATAAAAAACAAACTCAGATTTCTATGGGCGCAAATGCATCCAAGCGCAGGCGTCTCAGTAGCCATATTTGTAGTTTTAACTGCACAACATACCATATATTTATATAATTACATTTAAGTACTATGGAAAATGTTTCATCACTATATTTTTTTTTTAAAACACACTAAAGGTAAAATGAAAATCATTTTCATGATTTTTAGTAACTTTGCAATCAACAGTTTTCTATCCCTGCATTTGCATTTTGTTGTATGCCGTAGGGCTATTTTCTGTACAGTTTCCCATTTAAAGGCACATTCTTGCAACCGGTATTGAAATCCCTCCAGCATCATCTTTAACATATTTAATGATTGACATTGGACAGCTGTGGATCCCGCTGAGCAGAAGGCAAAATCCCAGGTCTTTTTATCAGCACCATTAAGCGTGACAGTATAGGGCAGGCGCCTCCTGCGCAACTCGGAAAAACATTAGATTAACATTCTTGGAATCTGGTCAGGTCAGGACACTAACGGAGACTATGAAGGCACTTTAGAGAAGATCTTAATAACCTCATGCAACTTGTAATGAAAGATGTTCACTTCATTAAAAGAGCAGTAATTCAGTAGAAAACTCGTCAAGCAGAAGCGGTATATTGGTTACAGTGAGGGAATTTAGACATACATGGGGTAGGCATATAGCTATCCTGAACACAAGACAAGACCAAGAAAAAATAAACAGACTAGATGGACAGAATAGTTCCTGCCTGCCATCGCTTACTTTTTCTAGAAAGGTTTGGGCATTCAGTAGTAGTAGGAAAGATGTTTCTGATGCTGCATTTATTCATAATATTATTAAATCCAACAGAGTAGGTGGGACAGCACCTTTAATGTAAACATTCTGCTTGCTAAGCATGACCTAGAATCAGAGTCCATTGCATTGGCAGGAGAGTTCATAAATACACATTGCTTGCATTCTGACATGTTGTAGTGTGGCTTAGGGTGAACTGTGACAACATTGTGGTTTTATTTTGTTATGTTTATAAAGCCTGGATGACTTCATCCAGCAAAGAAATCAAATCCTTCTTGTATCCATTTTTAGTCAACTGCGTGGTCATCCAGCAGTTATTTCGACTTGGCAGATACGGTGGCATATTTCCAGTGACCTTTGAGAGCACGCTACTGGACATGTAAATGGAGATATTTCCTTCATATCCATTCACTATCTTTTTTTTTTTCTTCAACTGAAGGACTCCAAATATGATCTCATTCTAAAAATATAGGTGACACCAACAAACCAACCCTATCTAAGTACAGCCAAAACCACTCAAGGAAATGCTATGGGGCAGCGTGGATAGAGAACAGGAAGTATAAGCTTGCTTATTAAAAAGCTTCTTAAGTGACAGATTAGAATTCCATGATCCGCTGGACTCAAACACTAACCGAAACGTTAAAAATATGAAAAGAGTGCTGGTGATAGATCAGAAGTAGGTAGAACATGTAGAAATATATGCTTAATGCCTACTGAAATGATAGCTCTTGGTGTTTTGAAGCTAGCCCTGGTAACACTAAAGCAGACCATAAATTGGCTGTAACTACCCTGTTCACATCCAGGTTAAGCCCCACTGTCTGCAGTCTAGGAATACATTTGCATCATAACTTGGGAGAACGCACAAGAACAGAGGTAGTGTCAATCCTTGTTAGCCTTTAGCAGATAGTTGCCTAATTGCTTTTTGATCACCGGACAACACTTTAAATGTGTCCTAATCACAGCTCTTGTAGTGATTGAGGAACCAAGTGGTGTATAGCCTAATGACCAATTTGTAGCTTAATGGTCTTAGACCTATCATTTAGCTTGGCTGGTTTACACTCTTGCTTTGTGAAAAAAGAACAAATTGTCTGTTTTTCTTATTCTAATTTTCAGCATTGATAGATCGTAAGTGCTGGCAAGGATATTCACTGACAATTTTAACCTTAAGGAAACAAAACTCAGGTACAACAGTTCTGGACGTATCCGTTAATATTCCCTGACCTTGGCCATTGTGACCCTTACCATCAAAAAATTGTAATATAGCTAGTTGAATAAATAACTCGCATTGTCTGGAAAAATTTTTACCGCTGGGTTGTCTTAGACTAAATTTGACCATAAAAACATCTATAAATAACCAGTCCTTTTTTCTCTTTAAGTGCCTCAGTCCAATATAACAGGGTAAGCTTGCTTTGATGCCTTGATGTGCTAGAATTAACTAAAAGGTTTTAGAAATGAAGCCGGTTTCCCCGGAGCCAGCAAAATGCTGATACTGTTTACACATCTCTGTTGTCAGCTAAGAATTTATCTCAATACTTAAGGTAATCAGGTTTAGTGAAACCATTTGTGTGATGTTTCATAAATCAAATGTGCCCTCTTGTCTGCACTGGAACAATATATAGGTTTCACCTTTCACCTGATGCATAAATGTTTACATTTTTCTGTATAATGAGATTTGCCGCATGCCCTCTCATAGGCAAATAAGATGCAGTGATAATGCATGCTTAGCATGGTTTGATCGACCCGTGCAGAAATCACAATATTATAACATGCATACTGTCCTTTTCATACAGCGATTTAGACAGTCCTATTAGAAATCTACATGTATGTGTGTGGATATATATATATATACATATATATATATATATATATACTATACATATATATATAAATACATATTAAGTGATGCCAAAAGTCTCTTTTGTATTAAAAACACATCCTTTAAAGAATTCTAAATCTAAATGTAATAATATAGACATTCATGAGATGCAGGCGAGAACATTGTGATCCATACCCACTATTACATGGGTTTCCACTTTTGCGTTGGGCTTATGCCATGGTTTTGCATAACTTTGAGCACAGCATATAGCGAGGACTCGGTGCAGTCCCCAAACTTTAAGCGTCTAATCATAATTCGCTTTTTGATGAATAAACCTTACTGACACAGTAAAACATTGAGTGAGAGATACAGAAATACAAACTGAAAGGCTAAGCATGTGGCACACAGTGCAGAGAGACACACATATATAGAGACACACACATATATAGAGACACACACATTATATATATATATATTAATATGTAAATAACTGTCGCAGGCCTGTGATCCACTGTGTTAGAATAAAGTAAAAAATAACCAGCCATCTAATATTACAAAATGACTAGATTATGTAAACACAAAGCTAACACTTAAGAGCAGGAAGTGCCTAAACTTAGACAAACATATAAAACAAACTAATTGTAGGGATCTGAACATGAACACGGCGTTGAATTAAGTACATCTGGTGAATTGAATTAAGTGCATCACATATCACTGCATGTGGGTTTACACCATGACAGATCTACCAAAGCATTTCACCCGAGGGGATATCATCTATAAATCCCACCCTTCAGGAGTGGAATAAATGGATTTATCCCAACGCAGTCTAAATGGTATTCCCACTAGTCAAACCCACCCAAGTGGAATGAACAGAGAGTAATCGAGAGCTTAAAACAAATAATACTAATACACCTATGACTTTAACCCCTCTATCAAACGGCATTTACTTCTTCTAAAGTCATTTGTCTTGTTATTCTTGCAAAGTAAATAATTGGGTCTTCTGAAAATTAGTTGTACAAATCACTTCTTACCTTTTAATCACTGAAGGTCACTTTAAACTCAGAAAATCTTCTTTTCTGGAAAACTCTCATGCCATAAATTATAATAAGTATTAGCAATACCAACAGCACCTACAGAGGTTTGAGCAGTCCTAAACATTCATATTATTATAATGCACGTTTCCAGAATGCGCTTGGTCACAGAGACACCAATTTTAAAATCTCTGGACTACCAGAATGCTTTCTTAAATATATGTTAAATATAAAATTAAAGCTATAGGGAAAGTACGTAAAAATGTGGGGAAAGAATCCTCATTGCAGTTGAGTAACGACCTGTGGCTATGGAGTTAGTATCAAGTTTGGGAGAAGGATTACCATTTATACATGTTGATCAAATTCCTTGGGTTGGGAAATAGGCTTGAGGAACTTCACGGTCAAGTGTGAGGAAATCCTGAGACTCAAGGCCAGAAGTAGCGTGGCCAAACATTAAACAATATGAACAGACCCAGAGTAAGATATAACCTATAAGCTAACTCAAGTTCTTCTCAGCAGACAGATGTCCCTATTTGTTACCCACAAAGATCTTAGATGTCATCTGATGTATATTTATTTTACCAGTCAAGTTAAAACAAAAAATTACACATCTCATTTTTGCAACATGGTAGCTTTTCACAAACCATTTCCTGGTGGGGGACATCTATGAAGCTTATAAATACGTTGGTGTTTTTTGGAAGGTGTCTGTTAGAATGTTAAGGATTTGCAGTCAATACTGTGAGATCTACACTGCTCCTCCAGAACCAAGCAAATGATGAAGTCACAAGGGTGCAAAGCGTTGTATTGTGATTTAGCGCTTCTCTATGAATGATATCATTATTCTTCAAATGAATATTTAATGGGCTGCTAGAAAACATCCCTGTCTTGCATTCCTTCACACTTATTTGAGTCTCGCTATGGACGTCACCGGCCAGCCCATGATAAATCAATAAGATTTTGGTACAACCAAGACGTCAAAACCAAGCCCCATGTAGAGGCATGTTTACCCAAGTGACACTCAATAATTTCAGTGCTAGAAACGGCCGCCCAATCTTAGCGGGGGCAATGTGACAGGCTGACTTGTTTTTGCTAACAGATGAAATTATGGGTGTAACCCACTGGCTGAGCCTAAAGCAGAGCATTAAACTGTTTACTCAGCTGTTCCCAAGCTACTTCTGCATAGCTTATGGATAAATGTAAAATCCCACTCTGTTGGATACATTATACCATTCATCCCACTTAAATGTCACTTAACAATTGGAAACCGTGCGTCAGCCAATCACCGTGCATGATTTGGTAGCGTTCCAAATGCATTTGGCAAAATTGATAAATATGTGCTATTTGCATATTTATTAAAACAATAATTTTAATAATTTGTAAATATTGCCTGAAACAATAGCTTTGAGGTAGAGGTATAGAGGTCTACATAGACAATATAAGTCTTAGCTAGGGTTGCCAATATGGTCATTTCAATCCTGGCACCTATGAATTCTACATTCAAAATGCATATAGGCTGTTTGTAGAATTGATACAATAACACAAATATATTAAGTTTAGTTTATATATTCTACACACAGCTAATTTTCATTGACCTGTAAAATTTTTGGGTATATGTTTGTAAAGGGTTATCCTGGCAACTTAACTGAACATTTGGCATATCTACCAAATCTCTGTCTTTAGGAGAGACAATCCCTCTTTGGGACCCTTATCTCTCCCCGCTGTATGTAAATTACAGTTAATAACTAATCTACAATGGATTTTTTTTTGTTTTTATCATTGTTTTAAATTATGTAGTACCATAATTGCAATAAACCAAAAAAAATCCATAGTACTTTAGCTGTTCACAATACGAGTATAACCTCTGAGATTAAATTAATACTAATATTGGAAAAGTAGGATCCTAGTTGGAAAGTTTATGCTTTTAAATTGTGTCATGTTGTGGAACAGGTAGATTATAGTTTGTAGACAAAGAACTATCAGCTTTATTATCTATGATACCATGAAATACAAGCTATAGAAATTGCAATGCATACTTCTCCTCTAGGCCTATTAACTAAGTGGTATTATTTTCTTTAATTAATCTTATCTATTAGACATTTTTACTAAGGGATAAAATGAAGAAAACCGTGATTTATGGTGGATTGAAATGGTAAATGTAGAAAAAAAAAGGTATTTTTACAAATTGGGTTTAAAGAAACACTCATGTTGAGTCACTAATTCCGAAATAAAATATTTAGGCACTGCTACTCCTTTAAGTGATTTTCTTTTATTAATTAATATATTCATTTTAGTACCCTTTAGCTATAAAAAGTTTAAATTAAACAATTGTTGGTTCTTTAATCCAAGTTATTAACAGGTAATAAAATAAATTTGACAATAAAGGCATTTTACGCAAAGATTTTTCAACAATGACATTCTCTGGCAAATATACAAGATGTGTGGTGTCTGGCTGTATTGTCTTTTTTTTATAGATGTTATAATTTTTCACAAGCATCATCATCTTGATTAGTTATATTCATTCAACTAATTCCCGTTTGATGCTTATTTTTTAATTGGCTTATAATTGTTTTAAGTACCTTTGAATGCCTTTTTGTCCAGCTTTTGGCACGAGGAGTAACATTTGCTTATTTAAACAGTAACTAAGCAGTTCATTACAAAGTATTCCCTTTCTACAGCTCAGAATTCTTACTCGAGTTTTCCAAGTTCCACCTACTGTCTATGCAATCCGCTCCCTGCTCTCCAATTAGCAGTAACAGGCTTTTATTCTTCAAGGGAATTTCTGTTTGCACATGCAAATGAAGTCGCTCCGTTCACAAAACATAAACCATGTGTTCCTCAATTATAACAGACACTTCTGTAATTAGTAACAGTGGCTCCAAGAACCAAGGGGAACAATTCTGCCACCATACTATCGAGTCATGTGACGTTACTTGCTGTACATTGGGGTGAGACTTCTGACCTCGATCTGTTCTTGCATACTTGCATTACCCCAAATCATGCCAACTTACTAATTCTTCTGTGTCCACTGATGGCAGAATGGGATCACATGTGTATTTATAGACAAAGTTAGTATAATCATTTAACAATAGCAGCCCATTGACAAATGGGGACAAATATAGGTAATCGGTCCTTGATTTTTAAACTACTAAACATGAAAAACTCAAAATACTAAACTTGATACATATGATGTAAAGGATGTATGATGTATAAGATGTATCTGATTTTAATACAGCTCTGTTGCGCACATGGTGTTGAAGTTAAAGCTCGCCATTCTAGATGGTCTTTCTGTATGATTCCAGCTTCATAGGTAAAGAATAGAGAAACATTGTATACATTGGCCATTTCAGATTATTGCATAAATAATGGTAGTCATGACATTTAAATATAATGATTTTTTCAAAGTCCTTTGAAGATCGATATACCAATGTCTAGATCATAAAATACAGAGAATCATGAATTATGGATGGATTGTTTCCTGGTACACGTGAGATGTCTGTTTGCCTGCTGAACATAATTATAAAGAACACAGATTTAAACTGAGTAAATAATCAAAATGTCTATAAATTTGAGACTAAAAGGAAGGTCATTTTTGAACAAGTAAATATAAACATTGACATATAAACCACTATGCCTGGCACGCGATGAAATGGTGACATAAGTAGAAGATGAAACGGTGACAGTCAACAAGACTGTACAATAAATGCTAGTGTCACTACAGTCAATGTTTTTATCCTGATTTAGCATAAACCGTTTTTTTATATCTAATATTCACCTTACGTAACTGCCAGCTGCAATATTACGGTGTTACTGAATATTTTTTTTAGATCAACTTCTACTACTTCTGCTACTTTTTTCATCAGTCTATACAAACATTTATTTATTCAATTAACTGATCAAGGCATAATATTTGAATTCTGTATTATTTATAAGCTTTGTTTTTCTTTTTTTTTGTACAATAAGGTATCGGTTCACTATATGACACATTGGATAAAAAAAATAGAAAAGGTGTAAAATTCCAGAATTTCTATAGAGACGCTATGCAGGGCCCCATAACATGATCCCAAATTGAGATGGTAGATTAATGAACACACTCTTTCTTTAAATCTGTCCAGCTACCTTTAGGGTTCGATGCAGAGCTAGAAGTCCATTAGTCCTGAGGGCTACAAACAGGCCAGAACTTTTGGATACTCCATCTTAAACACAGGTGGTTCAAAGGGTTAAAACTGAGTAAATCACTAGTGTCAAAGTAAATATATGCATAATTCCTTGACTAAGTGTGACTTTCAAGGCCTAGAGGTTGACACAAGGTTAGTGGGTTTTATTAACAACTCAGTAAATTGTAGGCGAGTGGTTGTAAGATTTATAATTCACCAAGTGGGGCCAGTGAATAGTTCCACAATTTAATCATGTTTGAGTAGATCCCCCCCTCAGTTTGTTTCCTTAAATCCAATTTATTATGTGATTCACTACTGTCCATTGTACGTAGCTGTGGAATATAATGGCGAGCTATGTAAAAATAATCGTTTTTGACATTACATTTTTCAAAGCAGTACAACTTACCGTTTAGTGAGTAAGACAATGTGGTCTCAGGGTGAGCAGACAGAATGTCAGTGTCACAAAATGTGGCGGATATGTTGTCTCTTTAAATTCCCAGCTAATACTCTTCTTACTAGTATATCATATTTGGGATCCACACTTAAATGCTTAATATTCAATTAAGGTTACAACAATTATTGCGTCGCTCCCTATAATCTTGGTGTTGATATTAAAGAGTTAATATTTTGAAAAAGTGGGTATAGCCAGCTCTTTGTGTATCTTAGAAAATGAAGAATTAAACCTAATCCCTTTTCAAGTCCCTACCAATAACAGTTAATCAAATAATGATTTTTATGTCACATATTTTGAAATATGATGAAATATTTTGTAGCTGAAAGCCAGTGGTGGTGATCCATAGCACAAGATCTATCTTACAACGTTAGATTAGTGCCAATCCATCTCCGAACACGTAAATCATAACGTAAGATACTCAGGAACATTTCTGGAACATGTAGCGCCCTA
This sequence comes from Spea multiplicata, assembly GCA_009364415.1. Classification (NCBI taxonomy): domain Eukaryota; kingdom Metazoa; phylum Chordata; class Amphibia; order Anura; family Pelobatidae; genus Spea; species Spea multiplicata. The sequence continues at coordinate 106,990 of VKOC01014976.1, forward strand.
ATGGTTTGTGGTTCCAACCAGTGTATTCAAGTCCACCGGGTCTTCTGCTGGAGTAATTAATGAATCCATTTAGAAGGTCCATGCCCTTCAATTAGCCTGTGTGCTACAGAACAGCTGTGATCGTGTCCCCTTGGGGAGGACTGCAGAAAGGAATCCTAAGAGTACTTTGTGCATCTGATTTATAGGGGTAATTATTGGATCCATTTACACAAAATTGTTCAATATAGGTGCAGTAAAAAAAATTAAGAATTTATAAGACGTTAATGTGTACTGCACTCAGTGTTATAAGTCAGTAAGATGTGGTTCTGTTCGTTACCACCCCTGTTTAAAAAGAAAAAAAATAATAATTTGAAGAGCTCCAAAGATTATCAGGTAGTTAATTATTGGGATCAATAATACATTGGCCGTTTCAATAATGGTAGCTTTGTCGCAGATAGGATAAATGGATGCAGCAGAGATACAGAACAGGGACCTCATCTTCAAAGACGCAGTCGTCAATGAGCCTGGAGAAATTAAAGTGATTAGCGTGGATATAAATGAAGAGATTACAATGATTAATGTCACAGAAAACACAGGCTTCTTACACTGTTCTAATCCACAAGGGTGGGACATTGGACCATTGTACTGTAAATATTCCACATTAGGCAAAGAATAACCAAAGATGAGAATACAAAAAAAAACACATCCCTTTGTAGATTTACAAGAATCGACAAGCATTTCCTTACATATAACCTATCGATAGAACAAAGAAAGTTTGTGTTTCCTCCCAACTTCAGGGCTAAACATAAGTCATTTGGCCCAATTTATCATTATTTTTTCCCCCTTGTTTCTTTTCCTGCCTTAAGGCAAGAATCGTGATCAATGAATTCCTTTATATGTAAGATTTTCCCACAAAAAAAAAGGTTTGCAAAAAAAATGTATGGCTGTATCCACTTCAATCAATAGATGTTATTGTTTGCTTATCTAATTAGCACTCCGTGGCATTCTAGAGGTATTTGCAGATGTCCACAGATTTTTATTTATTTTTTTACTTCCGCTTCATTGGCTTTTGGAATATATTGCAAAAATAATTATAGTGTTTTCCGTAACTGTTTGATAGGAAGTACGGTAAATTAATGAGGGACAACAATAGAAACCTGATTTTCTTAGTTACTAAGATCACTAAAACATAACAAATATTATAGGGGATTGTAGGCACTAAATGGTCAAAATAGGCTGTTATTGAATGTGAGCGAGTTTTGTTATAATGATTTAACTCCCTTTAAGCATCCAGTTTAGCTATTATTTTTATTTATTGATTTATATGGCACCATTCCATACTGTACAGTGGGTAAAGAGGGCATAGCATGGAGTGTGCCACATAACAATTTCACATTTATAAGGGACAAGACCAGCTAATACCGACTTACAGGGAGACGATGAGTGCACAAACAAGAGCTTAATCAGAGAAACCAATTTTTAGGAATCACGTGGACATTCGGTTAGAAACAGAGGCAATTATTGACACAATCAAACAGAGAAGGAATGTATTATTAAATCCACATTAGTTTGCCAAAGGTGACAATGTAAAATAAGAACAGAAAGGATTCTAGGACTGGGCCTTTGGGGTGCACCAACTAAGAGAGGCAGTGAAGAAGATGGGCTTCTGGACATATTTTTCAGTATAAGCGTTACCAAGATTGTCATGAGTTTGAACAACGGTCAATAGTGGTCGAAAGCGGCAGAAAGATCTAGAATTGTTAGCAAAGAGTAATGGGCCTATGATTTAGCAGTGAATACATTGTTGGCAACTTTAGTAGGAAAGGTCTCAACAGAGTGCCAAGAACACAATGCAGATAAAAAGTTAGCCGGATATATACCGGTATACAAGCTGAGGTTAGAGGAAGTAGAGAGATTAGATGGAGTTTAGTGAAGTGAAGTAGGTTTGCGTGACGAGGCATAGGGCTGAGTAATAGGAGGTTAGTATGAATTTATAGTATAACTGTACTCCAGCGGTTATGGTATTGTCCAGAAGGCTGCCCAAGCATGCGCCCTAGTAAATTATGATGAAGCAAGGTTAATGTACTACCCTAAAATTATTACTACCCAAGTATCTACTGAATGCATTTTTAATTAGCGAATCCTCGGTTAAAGGGGTCATATAGCAATCCTATCTCAGCTGTATTAATGAGTAATTTCTGGAATCATGGCATTGCCATGTGATTCGTACGAGACTGAAATGAAATCTAACACGTACTTCTGTATCCAGCGTTTCCCCTATGCTACCTCTGGGCCCGTGAAAGCACCTTTCTGCTCTTTAATCATAAATACAATTAAGCTTAATTGAACGAATACAGGGACAGGTCTTATTCTGCCATCTGGAGCAACTTCAGAAAATTATAAATGACCTGTCCCTTTTGCGACAAAAAACATAAGCCTGCGCCGGTTTGACGGCTTCTCCCCAGGTCGTTCCTTAAGTGATTTGGCTGGATCTCAGAGAAAAATACTCCTGAGAAGGAGAATGAGCACTTTCCTTGGCTTTGTTGATAATGGGTTATTAAGATGCTTGTCTGTGGTGGCATAGTGAGAATTCCATGGTATTCTTTCAGGAGGAGGTATCATGTGCCTCCTTGGCAGTGTCCCCCTGATCCCCGCCTGTGGTTAAAACATACCAGATACGTGTTAAAAGGAGTCTTATGATGTGGTTCATTAGTTCAGTTCTACGGTGTCTGCTTTCTCATGGTCTGTGTTAGTGACTGCCAAGCAGCTGTCAGGGTCCTCTTCTAAGGAATTATAACAAGCATGGTATGTGCTTTAGTGATTACCATTTAATTATTGTTTCTGTATCTATGTTTACTTTTATATAGTGTCTGACTGTCCTTTATTATACGCACTCTATATCATTGCTTTAAAGAAGGTTAAAATGTTCATTACAATCAGATATTTTTGTGAAGGAAACATCTAGGAACCATCTGATATCTGGGACACCTCTAACTTTCTATAGAAATGCCAGTTTAAGAAATAAAATACATTTCAACCATATGTAATTAGATAAATGGTGCAACGAAAGGGCAGCTTCTAATGTGCTGCTGTTTTCTGATTATGCCAAAGCCTGTTAGATGTTTTTCCTAATCATACCTTAATCTGCAGGCTTTCAAGAGACAGGGTGTATGACTGTCTGTAGGCATACTGTATAGGCTAAATATCACTTAGGTGCCTGTTTATACAATAAACATTTCTATTCCTGAGCTTTAGATGTTTATGTTTTAGTCGAGAGCAAATCCAGACTAGAAGAGAAGGGGAAAGCTATCCTTTGTGTTGCCTTGTGTCATTCGATCGCTAGAAAATGGAGGGCTAGATTTGCATTTACATTTTTGACAGGTGCATCACATTACCATACTGAACAGCAGAAATGAATGTTTTATGGTTAAAAGAAGAAATGTAAATAGCATTATGGTTTCCCTGTACGGCGTCACCACATTTTAAACAATCCACTTAAAAAAAGGAGAAATGCCAGCCCTGCTGGTGTACGCGGTTCTGGAGTGTGTGTGATATTTATGTTCTGGATCCAGGCTAGTCATTTTCATCCTGGTGGGGCATGTCCAGGTCTCGTGATACAGCAGCCCAAAGGTAACACATTCACACACATACATTCAAGTCCTATCCAACACATTCACACACATACATTCAAGTCCTATCCAACACATTCATGGAACAGAAGTGCAGAGAACACCCTTGAGGAAACACAGAAAGGATCTAGTCAATGGGTGAACGCTGCCTAATACATCTACCTGCACAGTATACTTTCATATACTTGCGGTTCTATTCACATTCCATACACTTGCGCGGTAAGCGCTTCCATTCATTTCAGCAGGAACGTTTTCCTGCTACTAATGGCTGCTTCAAACTGCCAATCAGTGGCAAGAATCACGGATGCGTTTTGTTTTATTTATCGTGCATTATCCTCTTGTGGGATTGTCAAGGACATTAAACTGTCCCGTTAACAGCAACTCAGGTGGCAATTGGCCGGCTCCCCCTTTAGCAGCCCACCCTTGCCTGGATCCGCTATTCTTCGTCAGATTCACACGTCCGATGGCAGAAGGACCAGAAATTCTGCACCACTTCATCGTGGACAAGCAAAAGCCCTGTCGCACCCGTCATGCAGAATTGTAACTCCAATGCTGTCAGCGAACACATCGCTGTCTGCCAGGATTTCAGTCTTGGCTTTATTTGACTGTTTTCGTGTTGCTAACTAAAGTGTTGCGTTCAATTTCCTACAAATCATAACAATAAAGACCCCCTTACTGCTTCCAAGAGATGAAATTAGCTTTCGACAGATATTTACCTATTTGACAGGGGACTTTATTTGTTTCTTCAGTTAAGTATTATCACAGCCACGAACGCATTACCTTTAAATCTTGCCAATTCGGTGCAATATAAGTAACTCAACATATTTTTTCTCCCCCAATTTTTATTGCTGTTTTTAAATTCAGACCTACAAATTACACACGTTACAAGCCAAGAAAGCAGACATAAAAAATGTAATCTATCACTTTCTCATATAGTCCCAACGTGACATGAAATAAACCAAAGCGTATCCAGTCCCTACATCATCACGGTTTTTTTTTTTCTTTTCTGAACTTAAATAGAACAGGTTTTTACAGTTAAAATAAATAAAGGGAATTCCCTTGCTAGAAAACTAAATGCAAACAGTTTACTTTATCCTTGATGGGTTTTGGGGAGTTATAAACAATGGAAGCGATTGATCTCGCGCTCCACAAATAAGTACTTACGGTTTTGCAAATGTTTTTAATTTGCAGAAGCGTTACGTGTTGGGTTTCATTACGACCTCTTTAATACGCGCCGCACGCGGGAAAAATATATACCGAAAGGTGTGCTAAAAAAATACTTGTGCATTAGGGCATTCGGCTTTCCGAGACAACCAACAGGTAACTCTTTAGCCATCAGTAAACTACAAATCCCATGATCCTTAGGCATGATTAAGCTTGAATCATGGGTGGTATCGTTTAATTACAGCTGGAAAGTTGCCTTTTGACTAATCCTGTATTAAAAATAATTATTAATAAGTAATAATCAGTATTATTCGTGCATGATTCCAACTCTCTTTGTTTGACAGTGACAGTCCCTTGTTTTTATACTGAATATTTAATTGCCCCGGCTTGCCTGAAATTTAATATTATGTAATGTAACATGTAACATAATGTAACATGTAACATCCATACATAATGCATTCCATACGGTGTTTATTAAATATTATATATTTTATATAATATATTTTATATAATAATAATATATATATATATATATATATATATATAGCGTACATGCCGGCGTATAACACGCACCCTCGCCGGAACCGGAAGTGAGGGAGACGCGGCTGCAGATCGTGCAGCTCTAGGAGTTATCGGCGTATAACACGCAGGTAGGGTTTCAGCTTAGTTTTTTAGTTATAAATAAATACGGTATATATATATATATATAAACATATACATAAACATATTTGGCCTTTGCTGGAAGAATTTTTTGATAATTTCTGCGTAATTATTTTCTGTAAAGCGTTTCATTACCTTTACCCTACTCCATATAAATGCTACTTACTTAATAACACGTAGTGATGATGTGACAACAAGTGGCCAAATAATCCTCGAACACCACTTTTAAAGCTGAATACATAAAGTAGAGACTATGTGTGAAAAATAACTAATGCACAAAAAAATTGTCTTATCACCACAGCAACCTAGGCAATTCTCCATTCAGCAGAAACAACCCATTGGTTGCTATAGCGATAAAACCACTTTTGTAACCTTTGCACCAAAATCACTTTTATATATATATATATATATATATATATATATCATATATTTTATACATAGTAATGTTCGCCACAGTATACTTTCTAAAATATTGCACACCAAAAAAAAAGGTGTAATATTTTAAAGCCAAACTAACATTAAGATCCAATTCCGTGTTTGGTTGTGCGTTTTGTACGGTTTAGTATAAATGTTACATTTATTCTGTGCTGCAGCTGAGTATTTCGGATTGCATGGTACTTATTTCCTGTGTAATTACGCAGATTTTGGGACCAAAGTGTTTTGCGCACGCCTGAATGATTTCGGCAAGGATAATGAAGAAATTGCAGCTGAGTGATTGTAGCTCTGCTGGGACCGGGCGAGGTAGATAGCATTCTATGGAACAGAATTCAGATCCAAAGCATCTGGACCACCCTCCCACTGGGGATAGCGAGTTCCTAAACGAGGCAAACCTACAGTCCTAACGTCAAATGACCCTCCATTTGACTAAAACCAGCTGCGTGCTAGACATTTCTAGGTCATGCTTCATTTTTTGAGATTTTAATGCATGCGCACAATTTAGTCAGTAAAGCATCAGTAAAAAAAAAAAAAAAAAGATCAATATTTATAAATAATACAATTTTTATAAATTAATAATAAAAATAACTAATTATGGATATTTTCTCTGGGTTTGTATCGGAATTTTTTTTCCAATACAATTTTTTGAATTGTATTGGAATTCAAAGTTTAAACCCCTGAACCTGCTCCGTAGAAATAATGAAAAATGTTAATTTCCAACGTCTCCCCGTCTTAGGCTTTTTACTATTTTCTCGTATACAACCCTAATGACGAGACATTATTTATTATTTCCCTCTTTTTATGTAGGCTGTATTTTTAATGCCTTAAGGATCTCGGCTTTGATTGCCCTTGAACTTGATTAAAGTCACCAACGAAATGTATGGACTTTTTCATTTACTTGGGAAATTTAATAGACTTCTCAAATGTGGAACAGTTACAGACTGCGAGGAAACAGAAATCATCAAATTACTGTATTCCTTCCTGTCTCTTGATTATAGTTTGGCAATTTTCGACAAGCACTTTGTCTTGTGATTCTGGAAATATTTCAGTTGGCCATTTATCTACATTTACTTATTATTAATTTGGTGTTTAACAGCAATAGTAACATATATTGTCTCTTTAGGTACGAAAGAATTTGGCTAGATGTTCCACAACCTTTGAAGATCATAGAACAGTACTGAACGTTCCAATTGATAATAATTAAATTAGAGATTTTTAAAATGACTATATAATTAATGCAAACCTCATAGATGCGTTTCTTAATGTATATCATTTGCTTTATATTAAGAAGTGTCAATGAAATCATCCTAAACCTTAAGTGCTCTGACATTTTTGTGATCTCTGAGTTTCCTTTAATTTTCTTTTAATCAGGATAAAAAAAGCCTTAATTGCAGAAGTATATATCTGATATTCCGGCACCTCCGCGGGTTAGAGAGTTAGCTCTGGCTTCTGCGCTAGTATCGGCTGCACAGGCATCCGCAGGGCGAGTTTCTAGATATTAAGAAGGTTTCAGCACAAGCAGCTTGGGTTGAACCTTCTACAGGATCAGACACATCATAATTAAGCGCCTGCATGTGTGTGTTAACATATTTTAGCGTGATCGTATTTTTACTTTTACGTTTTATGGAAATAAATTGCGTACCCCTAAATCTAACCAGTGCTGCCATGTGATATATTTACTTTATTGACGCAGTGAAAGGGTTTAGCCATGTGTTTAAACCTGCGCATGTATCGTGTGATTTTCTTATTATGTGCCATATTTGTAAAGGGGAGAAAAGTACGTTAAGTGCACAGATTTCCAGTAGATTTATTGTCTCCGTTGTCTATGTACTACAGACCTCTAGTGGGATTCTTAGATATAACTACTAGGTGACAAAGGGTGTCTGGGAACTGATTGAAATGCCTTAAAAGAATGGATTTTTTTATAACTCTTTGCATTGGTTGATTAATTGTCTAAATCGAATTATGCCTTGGTCACTTATATATCCTTATAAATGAGATCCTTTATAATCTTATAGAGAATTTGATGGCAGGTAAGAACCATTCAGACCATCTAGCTTGCCCATTCGTGTCTTAGATTCAGGATAGCCATATACCTACCCCATGCATGTTTAATCTCGCTCACTGTATTAGCCTCTACCACTTCTGATGAAAGGCATTTATCTACCAACCGCTTAGTAAAATAAAACTTCCTTACATTACATCTAAACCTCCTGAACCTCCCGTTTTAGACTATGGTCTCTCGTTCTAACATTTCCCTACTTTGTTAAATTCTGTTAAGTATTTAAATGTTTCTACAACATATCCCCCCTCTCTACTCTCTCAAGCTATACATATTGAGTTCCCTTAGTCTTTCCTTCTAATTTATATTCTTCAGCAATTTACTGTTGTAGCAGCCCTCCCCAGAACTCTCTCCAATGTGTCTATATCCTTCAGGTTGGGTCTCCAGAACTGGAGGTGAGGTCTGGCCAGAGATCTGTAAAGTGGCAGAACCAATGCTCTCATTGTGCTTCTATTGCTTCTACTATACGACCCTGCACCCTGCTTTAGTTTCCGATGCTTTACTGCATTTCCTGCGTACCCCCAATATCCTTTTCTTCTCTTTTCACTGAACACCAGTACCCCCATGCGATATTCTACCTTGGGATTTTTTAACATTATTTAACATTCATCAACATCAAATTACAGCTGCTACATTCTTGACATTTGTTCTCATTCGCATTGGCATGTGGCTTGTTCCACAAGGAATGTCTACCCTGTTGCGGACCTTTGTATTACCTGCAAAAAGACATACATTCCTCTGAATATACTCCATTAACTCCAATCTTCTGTATCCTGTCACTCAACTGTTGCCTTATCCACTCAGCTATTTTAACGTCCAAACCCAAACACTGCAATTTATTTCTATGTCTTCTTTGAGAAGAAGTGAGGCTCCATGAACTATAATCTGCTTGTTTTCAAACCCGGGTTTCTTTGGCCAGACATTGTTTTAGAGGTGCTGTTCCATGTTGATAGAAAAATAGTATTTGACCAAATAAACCTGAGATATATTTTGCTTTATTCATTTTTTCCGAAGGATTAATTACATAAGAGGAACACAAAAAAACATTTAAATGCTTTCATTTGGCAACAATCTAAAAGTGCTTGGCGTTGTGTCACGTGACAAATATTTCTGGCAAAAATAATGAATGAGTCAAACAATTATTTCTGGGAGGGATTTGGGTATTTAATAGTCCCGTGAACGATATTTATAATTCTGCATTTAGTTAAACTTTGTTAAATTCAGATAATAAGGGCACTTTTAAGGTATTTATCATCTTGCAAAATTTCTGACAATGTACCAATAACACAGGTATTAATCGATATTAATTAATAGATTGAAGCTCACAAGCTTGCAAACAAAGCACAACTTAAATACAATATCCTGAGATTATAATAGTTAAAGTAACTTAATGCTACCAAAACAACACGCAGAGAATCATATCTACTGTACATAGTCATGTTACATTAAGAGATGCGACACAGAACTCGTCTGGGCAGAATATATCAATGTATCCTGCCGTTGTTTTAATATAATATTAAACATATGGAGTGTGTTGAGTGATAAGCAGTCGGTCACTTTGCAGATTAGGTATTTCCCAGGTCCCGGTTCACATGCAGGTTACATTTTATAAACATTAGACTGCTGAAAACATACTACAGTAGCCCCACTCGTTGATAGATTCTCCGGTGGGTCGAGGCTTTCTCTAGCCACAGCTCTGTTTGTTTTGTTGGCTAATAAACATCCAAGTAGAAAAGAATATGCTTTCGTTGAATAAGAGATTGCTTAGGCGTTTTCAAATGGTTTAGCAAACCCGACTCTCGAGGCTTGTTGAGGCAACGGCAGAATGTATTCATTTAATATATTTAGTAAAGTTCCCACAGATGGGTCTGTATTTGTGTGAAGTATAGAGAATGCACAAAAAAATCACAGAACATATTGTAATAATAATAATAATAATAATAGTGTAAAATAAAAAGTGTGCATCCCTAGCCCTTGCAGAGTCACATATTAACCATCAATATGCAGAACACAAGGGGGAATATGTATAAATCCTTTCCAATCCTTCAGATAATTCACTCTTTCTCGTATGCATATACCTGTAAAGTGCTTTGAGTCCCACTGGGAGAAAAGCGCTATATAAATACTTGTTGTTGTTGTAAAGAGGAGTTCTGATGGAAGGCGGTAAAAATGATGCTTACCCCTAAGAGTTTATCACTGTGTTCTGCGTGTTACATATTTGGGAAAAGGCAACCTCACAATCTCCAGCACAATCAAGTGTTTACTATTAATACAGGGTTATTGAGATATATACGGTATATATGTATATATACACTGTGGCTTGTTGATTAATATTTATCCTTTTTATTTGTATTTTCCTTTTTAGAGATTAAAGGCAGCTTTAAGCCACCATCCAACAGCCATATCAAATGGAAATATGAACACAATGGGTCACATGATGGATATGATGAGCTCCCGACAGGATCAGCCTCCTCATCACCATATGCACTCTCATCCACATCAGCACCAAAGCCTACAGCAGCATCACCCGTACCCTCACCAGCAGCACCAGCATCCGGCGCATCATCCTCACTCCCAGCCCCATCATCAACAAGGCCACCCTCACCATCACTCCCACTCGCACCTTCATGCACATCCGTCACACCATCAGACGTCCCCACATCCTCCTCTACACAGTGGCGGACAAGCACAGGTAGGACACATCTCTGCATTGCATTTATGGTGTGGGATACAACATGTGTGGCTCTTCACTTGAAAATGGTGAGAGCATTACCTACCCTTATACAGGGTTAGCCCTGAGATTACTGGCATAAGTAATGAGTGCCACTTACACTAACATACATTCTGCTACTCTGAAAACTAGATCTTTGATTGACAAAAAACATTCTCACTTTCAATATTATCTGAATATTTGGAGAGAAAATCTGAGTTATTCTGGGGCTTTAATTCAATGCAATAACTCTTAAATTCCTAATTATTGGAAATATTAGTAGTTACCAGAGGTGTTGTTGCGGAGCAGTAATTGATGCACAATCCAAGTGTATATATTATAAACCCTCAATATTCTGTGGGTGAATATACATTTCTTTCGTTAGAGGGATATTATGGAAACCATAGAGTCTTTCTGTGCAACCAAAAAGGTGAACTGGTAATTGGGAGGTAGCCCCAGTCAACAAGGGTGCTGGAAGTTTAACCTGGGTAAAAATGTATGTCACTTGTAAGATTCGGAAGGTGACAACCCCGTCACATTTGCCAGGCTGAAGCAGTTGGTTTGTGCCGTTCTCTATCGTTAAGCTGGTACTTGGTGAATAAGCACTTGTTGTCATGTTCTACCAGTACAGCTCCTGCTGACCTTCAGAGTCAGAGTGACAGCCGATTTTTTGCAGAGTTTCCATAAAGCTAAAAAGAGGTCGTTGTGGTTCATTGGGCATCTCCAGTTCTGCTTCGGAAAAATAAGTAAAGAAGGGTGATGACTTTAATATATTTAATAGATTCAAGCATGTTCCTGGAGCAAGTAGGCTGTGATAAACAAATTCTGCAGATGACCATCACACCAAAAGTTTGATGTTCTGAGTTGTCATCACCTGTACATAAATATGCACGGATCTTATAAAACATCGAGTGTCAAAGATACAGGACCTTCATTCAAATAACGTCTGCGTCCGAACTTGAAAATAATCCAGGAAATAATAATTTTATAGTTCTCAAAACATCTTGCCGATAACTACCTGGGAAATGGGCATAAAGCGCCAGTGTAGGCTTGATGGTCAGTTTCAGAACATGCTGTTTCTGAAAAAACACATGAAAAAACACATGCCCTCATCACTGATTAAAAAGGGTTGAATACCATTTGCAAACACAATAATACTTCTATTACACATTATGCTATTCCAAAAATGTCTCTCCCAACAGTGTTAAAATGTTGGGAATGAATGCAGCATGATCCTGTGAAAATGAGAAAGCCTTCTTTAACGGTATTTTAGAGAATTCATTTTATTTTATATTAATACTTTTTCTAGGCACTGTATCTTTGAGCTGGGTCATGTCATTGTATACAAAATACAGTATGTACAACCACAATGAAATTATTCAAAGTGGTTACATTCATATAGAAATGTATTTTATAAGCCATTTTATAAAATGTGTAAAACCCAGTTTGTAATTAATTTACCATTCCAATGTTCTAAAATGTGCCATTTCTTAGTGTATATAACTGGCTTTCCATCTGTCTGTTTTGCTGGGTTTCTCGTAACAAGTATCTATTTACTAATTAAAACCACAAATTATAAAGTATTTTTTTAAAAAAAAATAGTTTTAAGTACTGCTTTTAACCTGCAATTCCAACATAATCTTGTATACATTTAAAACACTGATCATTTTGTGTTCGTATTGCCAATCAAGTTATTTTATACATGGGGAATATCTATAATTTACCATTTAGCTCTTTTTAGAAGTAAAGTTAATCTCTCACTAAGTAAAATAGAAACTCGTTATTTGGTTGCCTACCGCTGACACTCCAAGGGCTAATTTACAATTACCTCTTTTTTTTTGACGTTACAAGACTGCAATTAACATCTAATTACTGTATTTTCCTTTAAATAACTTTTAAGAAAACATAAGTCTGCTTTCAGATTCTAGCGTCCTTCTCATCCCTACGGCAGAACTGCAGCCAAATGCCTGGGAAGTTTTTTTGTAGTCTGCTGGTAAAAGTATAAAGAAAGAGGTGTTTAAATTAACCTTGTAAATGCTCGTCTGTGTAGTAAATAAAGCAGGAAAATCTTTTTTTTTTTTTTTTTTGGAGGGGTGGAATTTAAGTCAGACGACAAGGCAAATGTGTTAAAAATAAAGCTGCATACATAAATTATAGACCTCTGAAGTGTCAAAAAGTCGTGCTCTATGTACAAAATAACAGACTGTCTTTTATGTGACAGCTATGGTGAAATGTTCAAACGCCGTCTTTCAGGCCATTAATTTCCAGACTTTACTGTTATTAAAAAAAAAAAAAGATACAAATTAGCAAAGTCCTTCATTTTACAAGTGCGCTCCTCAAATAAACACAGCAGACGTACGTAAGAGAATGTCATTCGACATGCGATGATTTGCAGAATGCTACAAGTGCTTTAGAGAAACCACTATTTTATATTATTTTTTATATGACTGCATTAAATAGAATGTATTAATACCATGCAGAAGCATTTTTCTGGGTTTCCTGCAAAAAAAGTACATTTTACTATTCAATACATAAATTAATAAACACTTTACGGTGTTTACGGCCTAAAATATTAGATTAAGCTTTTATTACAGACTCATATTAAGATGGGAGCAGCAATTTTAACTTCCTGTTAACAAGATTTGCATGATGGTATTTACAGCCCTTCAGTAAACCTAGAATTGTTTTACTTTTGGGACATTTTGCTGCAGATCTCTGTTATCCTGAGATAAAGTGTTCCCCGTGCACAAGTAGTTTCACTAACATTTACTAAGCTTAGAACGGAGACAGCCCCCCTTTAAATAGGCATATCCGTCATATTGTAATTTGGGTTGAAAAGAAATCAAATCACCTTGTTCTTTAAAACACATTTTTATGTATTTGTTTTGTAAAGATTTAACAAAAACTGTGATTGTGAACTTTAAATTCAACATCGTACATTCACATTACAGAATTAAACAGAATCTCTTAAATATAACTCACCATCATTTAGTAATATCGGCAGGCCATTGCATCATATACAGCAGGGGTGTCCAGCCCTGTAACCGTTGTATGCCAACCGCATTATCATATCAAATCACTAAATTTCATTCACGTCAAAAAATTCTAAAAAATACAGTGAGTATCCTAGACATTACTATAAAAAAGAAAGAGAATGAATAATTGGGATGCAATGGGAAAAAAATTAATTTTAGGGGGGAAAATTTAACAAAAGAGTAACATAATGAATATAAATAATGTGCCTCTATAACTAATGCCAGAATATATTTTTTGTAAAATTGGTGAAAATTCTGAAAATGTTCAATGTAAATGTCTGCAATATAAAAAAAAGCCAAAAAGATGCTTGATGTAGTTCAAGAAAAAACAAATTCTGGTTCAATGTTTCTGTTTTACAAAAAAAATAAAGTATTACTCATTTTAGGTGGATAGCAGTTAATCAACAACCCCCATGATAATTTGCTGGGCATTAGCGTCTTCAAAGTCATACTTTCATTCAGAGACGTGCTGGTGGCAAACACTTGGTCAGGAGAACCCAAGGGTAGTGCTCTAAATGACCGCGTGCAGGATATGGTGTAATGTCACCTTGATAAATGAGATTCTCTTTAATTTAGCAAGACCTTCTTTTTCCATAAAGTGCGTATCAAAAATAATTTTGGGAGCTGGCCAATACTTTAAACATGTTTCATTATTAGATGAGGCCAAAGGATCTGCGTCGCAAGACGTTAGAACCAAGGTGCTAGCAAACAACTGAAGTCATATGGTGCTCAAAAGGAATTAATGGTGCTAGCACCAAATGCGATGAGGGTTATGTAGGGAGAGGAGTTATGGTACGAAGTAATGTAATCGCCGTAGCAAACGGTGTAATGCTCCTGCTTACCTTTACCTACCGGTTTTTCTTTTCTAGCTTGTACTGTCCAAATGTAAATGTTACTTTCATTCATCTGGTTTGTGAAAGTCAAATATCTAAACATAACCCATTAGTTATGAAATGAGTATGTCGCATATCGTATGAATCTTAAGCAGTCGATAGTGAATTATATATATATTATTTTTTTTTGCGTATGCAGCTCTCACCAGCAGCACAGCAAATGCAGCCCACTCAGACAATACAGCCCCCTCAGCCGACAGGGGGCCGTCGCAGGCGAGTGGTGGATGAAGATCCAGACGAAAGGCGGCGAAAATTTCTGGAAAGGAACCGAGCTGCTGCCACCCGGTGCAGACAGAAAAGGAAAGTCTGGGTGATGTCACTGGAAAAAAAAGCAGAGGAACTTACCCAGACAAACATGCAGCTTCAGGTGTGTACTGTGCGATGCTCAGAGACAGAGAGAGACCCACTGTCTACCAGCCATTAGATTTATTATAAAAACACAGACATTCTGCTCTTGTTAATGATTGAGGTCCATCACATGTAAAAACATTTCATGCTGAAGGATGCCAGGGGCCGCTCCGTGAAAGATTCCTTTCAAAGGAGTTTGTATCAATGAGAATAAGTGCATTGGGTTTTTATTAAACATTATTAAAAGAAACTAATACAAATTGACTTAATACCAGGACAAGTTTTCTAACCCATGCTCAAGGCTGTGGTCTCTTTTGGGTTTGACCATAAAAGACGTTTTCAAGCTATTGATAGAACAGATCGCACTTTTTGGTAAAGTAACTTTGTTCTCTTTTCACAAGAATAATGAATATGTTCATTTGTAGGAATTGTCCTGATTATATTATTATTGTTATATTATATAAAAAAAAACTCAAGCTTCAATATTATTGTGGTTGTGTTAGGGATGAATTATTATGAATTATTATGTATTAATTCATTTTTTTTAGACTCTTACAGATTGGGGAGATTATGAGTACATAGTCACTGTTTATTTAGATTTAATGTATTTAATCTGTATAATGTATTGCACCAACAAAAAAACACTAATTGCACTTATAATAATCATAATCATAATATTATAATATTATAAGTGCCAAACCTGGAGTCAGTTGTGCCCGGTCTATCTTGAAAAGTACCAACAGTGGGCTAAATGACTTCCGTTCCTTGTGTTCCAATGGATGAGAAAAGAATTATCAAATATCAAATATGTGTCACCTTGCTGGCACCCAATGTATAATCCATCTTTTAAAAAGAATTACAAATAGACAGATCGATATCAACATCAAACAAGCAGCAAGAAGCCAAGCTTACATCTGCAGATAATATCTCCTTCACGTGTCCTTAATATCTAAGCGGTTTAGAGGTCTTGCTTTTATTGAAAGGGGTTAAAAGTCATAGTTTACCTGAAGGTTAAAAATACATCCCTCAAACAGATCTGTGTCACCACAATGCGCCCCAGGCGGAGATGTTATCTAAGGAGCTTTTGCTTGAAGTGGAAGGATGAAGGATTAGAAGAACTAACAATTGCCATATGCACCTGCAAAACCTTTACATCAAATGAATCGGCGCCGGCGGCTAACACAGCTTGGTTTATACTTATACTTAAAAATATAGCGTTTACATTAACATTGCATTTAACACGAAGCTGATTCTGGAAAGGATATTACTACATTTTTTATTTTGATTTCCTACCATTTGCTTCATTCAGAATACATGGAATTGTCCACACAAACTAAATAGGGATTGGTGCTGGTCCTAATTGTGTACCTTTGAGGTCTCTAAAAGGGATTAATTTGTATGATTCCCCTGCCTTACTTTCCCCTTTTTTTATCAATAAAGAAATCTTGGGGAAATCAAAAGTAATGGCTTTCAGCCTCATTGATGACTAGTTCATCGACAATGCTCCATTTTATATAGGGTTGAGGAGGCTCCAGGTGAGCCGCTGCTTCTCCAGGTCTCTGGGTCACTAATTTTTCGCTGGACAGGGGAGAGGCATTTATCTATGCCCACCCTCCATGGGTTAGCCTGTTCCTATGCACAACTAGCCCCACACGTGCCAACATACACTGTAGGGAACCAGATAGCCTTACCTTGGAAGTTCCCAGGTATGGGTACAGCGAGGCATGTCTTAGATGAACCTTTGATAATTTCAACACTGCTATCAATTTAAACACTAATATTTGGACAAGCAGAGGGAAACTAACTGTGTGTGTAAAATGCATCTGCCACCCCCCCCCAATATGATAAATCTGTTATTTGCTTTTTA
>VKOC01014977.1:0-41167 GCA_009364415.1 Spea multiplicata
GAAAGAAGAGAATGAAATAACGAGAGGGGGGGGGCAGGGAGGCTGCGTGTGCCCAGAAAGCACCAATAAACTGATGAGGACCACCCCGGGAAACCCCCCGGGGTCATTGTTCTTAAAATAGCAATGGGAAAAAATGCGTTCCACTGTGTATTCTGTCTGTGTATGCGCATGCATACTTCCCAACTGTCTCCATTCAGAAGGACCAGTCCCCCCGTGGGTCGTCCTCTCCCCCCCCGCAGCGTACGAATGTCACATAATAGCCACAATAATGGGTATAAAACGGCAGAAGATGCGGTTGTTCTGTATCGGTCGATATATCGCCATCATATTCCGCAGTAGCGGCGGCCTTTCCCCACGTGCCTTTTCATTGCCTCTCGTGGGGCAGATTGTTTCTTCTACCGTGTGGCCCCCCGCCGGATACCCGCAGCCAATAGTGTAAGAGTACAGCTCGTGGCCCCCCTGCCGGATCGAGCCATGTATAATGTATAGCAGAGACAGATCGAGTTCTTGGAAGTCCTCACTGCTTTACCTATACATTATGCAGGGCCTCCCCAGGAGAAGCAGTGCAATCGTCCTCTTGTTGCGGATTGGTGCAGAAACACTGAAAAACACTAAAATAGATTTTTTTTAATTAGTATATATTTTCTATCTTTTATTTTCTTCCCATGAATATGCGGGGCCAGCAGTAGTAGCCGTTGCCACTGCCAGCTAGCACTAATTGTCTGCGCAGGAAGGCAAGCGCAGGTTTTCTTGTTCCGGATGACGCTTCTTTCTGCGTGGCCGCCGTCTGCTTAATAATTGGGCTTAAGGCAGGGGATTTGGCTTTGTGATGGGGGGGGGGTGGCCCTTTGTTGTTGTAGCCCTGGGGGGGGCGCCAGGGTATGCTGCGCTATTAGGGGGGCTTTGTGTAACCCTTTACATGCCGGCATCGGGTGACATAGGGTGGGATCGGCTGCTCAAAGGGTTAATCCCAGAGCGGCTCGGCAGGAATCCCCTGTAATAAAGTCCGGGCCGGGTTACAGGAATCCCGCCTGGACTCTGTGATCTGATGGTCGGACCAGGAAACTCCGCTCACCGCAAATTACATGTTACCATGCCGTGTGTTCCCAGTGGGGTTTTGGTCATTTTTATACGAATATCCGTTTTTTTTATTATTATTGGAGTAATCTGGATGGTGATGATGTCATCTCAATAAAGTGTTTTTATTATGTAGTTTAACGGGTTTATTTTTCTTTCTTGTGAGAGGACATTCTGTTTATTCACTAAAAGCCTTTGCACGACGAGTGCAAGTCTCGGCCCTGACGAGCTGCTGTTGTGGCCGAGCCGGCCCTGATGAGCTGCTTCCGTGTATTACCCTCTACCACTTCTGCTGGGAGGCTGCTCCATTTATCTACCATACTGTAATGTGTGCGCAGTCTCGGCGTGAGATCGCTTTGTCGGTATCCGTGGGGTCTCGGCGTGAGAGCGTTTTGTCGGTATCCGTGGGGTCTCGGTGCGAGCGGATTGGCCGGGCTCTCCGTGTGATGTCACCGTGTCTTTGATGTGTTGACATTCCTCTACATGTTCCGGGCCGCCTGCCGTTCGGCTCTATGGTAACTTCTGTTAACTGTTTGTGCGCCGGCTTCCACCGCCCAGTGTTTTTGCGGCCCGTCTTCACATTTTGTAGGTGTGATTTATGCCTCTTCAGGGTGCCTACCCCATCTCTACTACCTTTAACAATGCTTCAATGCCACGTTTCTGGTACTTTGTTTATAGCGGGGGAGGGGGGTTAGGGAGAAGCTGCAGCTGCTCTGCACGGTGTTCTAATGACTATTGCCAATGATTGGCTGCTTTCTGGTGGCTAACAATGAACAGACCCCCGACGGCAGTGTATTTATAAATAATATATTTTTATTCCCTTGCATGGGGTAACATCTGGTTTCCGGGGGTGACGTATAGTAACGGGGGGTAATAACGGGGTATTTAGTCTCTTTCCCGGGGTCAAACGGCAGCCTTTCGGGATCCCATCCGTGATTTTTGGGATTATGGCGGCTGCTCTTACCCTGATATAGTGTGCAGAAAGGGTTAAAGTTCAGCACAAACGCATTATTTTTGGTCGTTAATAAAATCCCGAGGTGATGGGGTTGCCGGGTGGGGGCGTCGCTCTGTATTGGGGTTAAAAGCTGGGCTTTTGGTTTCTCCAGCGTCGCGCAGGCCGCTCGCCGAAGCCCTCCGCTCACCGAGTTGAGTCACGGCAGAACGGACCGTCTGACTCACCAGAAAATTAGCCGTCAATCGGAGCTGTTGTAGGAAATTAAGTGCGAGTGTGGGGGGGGGGGTCGGTACTTAATAATTTTTCCTCTGGCTGACTCATGTTGGCCACTTTTAGGCTTTGGCTAAATCTCATCATCCTCAGCCTGAGTACATCAGTGTAACGATATATATCCTGACTTGAGAAGCCCCTGTGTGAGTTAAAGGGACACAACGGCCACCATAACCCCCCCGATGCACGGGGGGGGGGCAGCAGAATGACTCTTTACGCCCCCCCAGACATGCAGGAAATGCACACGTCTCCCGCTTGCTGATGTGCATGCGCGGTATAGTCGCCGGCCGGTTCCAGGGATTGTACCGGGGAGTGGGATAATGTCAGACTGTGTAGGAGGACAGTGCGCTGCAGCACTGGAGCTGCAGCTTCTCCTAAGGCCTTGGTTTCCCTGCAGGTTAGTGAATGCCTGTTAATGGACTCTGTCCTGTTATTTGGTTGGCTGCTGTGACTCCCTTTTTAAGATTCAATATCCTGTTTAGCGCCGCGGTGCGGTGAGATCCTCTATTAGTGCTTTTACTATATAGATATTTGGTGATATTTGGCTGTTAACACCCGGGGTTTTCAGGTGTTAAGGAGTCGTTTGGCAGATAAAGCCTTTTCAGGGCTTCTACTTCCGGCATTCACCATGCTAGTGGTCCTCTTTCTTTCCTTCCTTTCCTCTTTTCTTCCTTCCTTCCTTCCTTTCCCTTCCTCCTTTCCTCTTTTCTTCCTTCCTTTCCTCTTTCCTTCCCTTCCTTCCTTTCTTTCTTTCCTATTTTATTTTTCTTCCTTCCTTTCCTCCTTTCCCTTCCTTCCTTCCTTCCTTTCCTCTTTCTTGTTTCTTTCCTATTTTATTTCCTTCCTTGCTTTCCTCTTTTCTTTCCTTCCTTCCTTTCCTCTTTTCTTTCTTTCCCTAGAGCAGATCTGTCAGCCTCGTTGATGAACGTCATGCGTTTGGAGTTATGACGTATGGATGGACGTACCAGGAAGGATTTATCCGCAGAACGCTTAGAAACCATAAGCTTTAGCCGGTCTTTTGTATAAGAAAGGGTTAAAAATGTCCGATTCCTTATACTCCTGCCTACAGTTGGCCCTTCCATGACATCAAATTCCAGCAGCCCGCTGGCTTATGACATCATATCCTGGCGCTCGGATAGAAGGGATGATGTATTTATGAAGAGATGTCAGCGTCCGGCTCTGTTGGGACGTACTGGTGTTGCATTGTGGGAAATCTGCCCCTAGTAAGACCCTTGCTGTTTTTTTTGTGTGTGTGGGGGGGGGGGGGAGGATCCGGCTGTGACTTTCCCCAAAGCTTCCAGTTGTTTTTCCCTCCCCGTCCGGCAGCTTTCTGACGGGATAGGAAATCTTTCGTTTCCAAACATGTGTCCCGGCCGCAGGAACAGATGCCGGTCGCGCATGAAGCCCCCGCTTGTCTCCAGGCAGCTGACGCGGAAACGTATAGATGTCTTTAAGTAAAGTGCCGTGAATGAGTTGATTGTGACTCCAGGGTAGCAGGACGTCCCGTGTCCTGCGCGCTCGGCGTCGGAACTTTCTGGAATAAATGCGGGAGATCAATAATTAGCATCCGCTTCCTGCTGGAGTCCTTTTACTTTCCATCTCCCCGCGATGGCGCTTCCAGTCTACATTACACTCGCCTGCAATTCTCAGCAGCGTTTGGCGAGCGATCTATAGGATTATGTTGACTGGATTCCTTCCGGCTTCTACCGCATCTGCTGGAATGCCATTCCATGCGTACTTCCTTTAGCTGACCCCTGGCTTTGGAGCTTGACCTCTAGTTCTGCTATTGGTTTTTCTTTGAATTGGGCTTCCTTTACCTTTAACCCCGGGTCACAAAGGCTCCTTGTTTAGTGTGTGTGAATGTAGATGGGGCTGTGTGTGTGTGAATGCCATGATGTGGTGTGAATGTGATTGCTGTGTGTGTGTGTGAGTACGTGATGTATGGAGGCTACTGTGTTGTGTCAGTGAAGTGAATGTAGATGGCGCTGTGTGTGTGAATGTAGATGGGCTGGTGTGTGTGTTGTGTGTGTAGTGTGTGCATGGGGCTGGTGTGTGTGTGTGCTGTGTGTGTGTGTGAATGTAGATGGGGCTGTGTGTGTGTGAGTGGGGCTAGTGTGTGTGTGAGTGAATGTAAATGGGGCTGTGTGTGTGAGTGAATGTAAATGGGGCTGTGTGTGAGTGAATGTAGATGTAATTCCGGGGGGCCAATCGGCAAATGCTTGGGTCGCTTTGGCACCAGTGAAAAAAGGATAGAGGAACCTGTATATATTATTATTATGTATTATCTCTTTACTCGCCACGCGTTCTCTATAAGCGTTGAATCTGTGGAGCGGTCCCGCGCATGTCCCACTTTGCCGGCACTTTGTCCATCGCTGAGTGTCCTGCCATTAGCTGCTCGTCATTAATTAATCATTTCCCCACGGAGCGTGATTCAGCAGAGCGGCCCTCCGGGGCCTGACGCAGGCATCTGCTCCTCCGTCCAGTCGGATGTTACTCATTTCCCGACGCCCTTCTCCCTCCCCGAGCCGGACGCATGCTGGGGGGGATGCTACATCCCTCCACGATGCTGATCTGGAGACTGCCGAGGCTTGCCGTAGTAGAGTCTTATGGGAGGTTTGCATGGAATGCAGAGGAATTCCTATCGATTGACTCTCGGAAGCATTTTACTGCTCAGTTATATGATGTCATACACCTACTGTACTATGTCATTCCTCGATGTGTCGGCTGCTGTCACATTTTTAAGATCTACCTCTCGCTGTGTCTTCTTCCTCCCCAGTATGTGCGATTAATATATTTTACTTTTATCTTTAAGACCCCTGGCCTACCTGCCCCGAGGGTATTTATGCTAGGGGTATATCTCGGAGGGGCTCTAATTGGGGCGTTTGATGTAATTGCTTTTACATCCGCGGCCGAAGCTTCTCCCATTCGGCCCATTCCGTCTGCCCATTATTCCTGATATGAAGATTCAAACCTTAATCAGTTGTTGGTCTTGTCTTGGATTCAGGAGCCGTATCTCTATGTGACGCGTTTTAAGAATCCCTCATTGTGTTAACCTCTACCTCTTCTGCTGGGAGGCTGTTCCACTCATCTACCACACCCTCAGCAAATTAAAATTCCCTGCGATCCCTTGTATATACCAATAATGTAATTAGTCGATTATTTGGAACCCCCTTTTCCTGTAAAGAATGCGTTCTCTATGTAAGACGATGTCGCGCATGATGAGGTTTCCTGAGGTCTCTCGTGACCTTATCAGCCCTTTTGTTATCGGTGGCTTTCCAGAGGAAGCTCATGTGACTCGCTATCCGCGTTCCCACACCGTGCCCCAAACCCACGCGTTCTCGCCGGGGCACGAGCTGTTTACTGCGCTCTAATCGCTGCTACGGAGGGACGGTCTCGCCGCGGCCCCCGCTGTGTTATTTTGGGGTGAATGACGTCTTTGGAGACGGTACACCAAGCTAATGTTATGCACCTTTGCCCTTTGTGTATGTGTAGCCGCCCTGATGCCGGTCGGGCCTGATGCCGGTCGGGCCTGATGCCGGTCGGGCCTGATGCCGGTCGGGCCTGATGCCGGTCGGGCCTGATGCCGGTTGGGCCTGATGCCGGTCAGTGGTCGCCTCTGATGCTGATCATTGGTCCATTTTCAAATTACCCCCTTATGAATGAACGGGGGGGGGGGCAGCATTATGGATAATTCTCGAGTTGTCAGATCCGGCACTAGACTGGGACCGCAGTAGCAGCCCTTTTACTGCCGCTGATTGGCTGTTTTATGTGGAGAGGGTGGCAGCTGCAGGGCTGCTGTTTCTGCCGTAGGGAAGTGTTTTGTGCCTGAAGTATTTTTTATATGCTGGTGACCAATTACGACCTGCTTCTTGGTCATTTATACAAAGGGGACCAGGAACAGCGGCACGTGGGAATGGATTGCAAGCTCTTTTGCCTGTACAGTGCTTTGGTTTTCTAGTGGCGTTGCGGTAGAGTGAAGGGGCAAAAAGGGTCAGGCGCCAAATGTCCAACGGGAATTATCACGCGTGTGGAGGGATTCTCGGGCTTACCACAAAAAAATGAAGGGACCAATTGGCTGTCATATGCATTAACACGTGTCCCGTGATGGAAGTCTGTCCGTCCGTGTCCTTCAAGCCCTAGCTTCTCAACTGGTCTTGCAGGGTTCTAGGCTGCTTTGGTCAGGGATTGGTCCTGAAGGCTTCAAGCTGGTGGGGATTTTAGGCACAGACTGCGGTTCCGCTGAGATCTTCTCGTGTTCTCCAAGAGCTTCTGGTACCGTCTGTGATTGTTCCCCGCGGTGCCCACGCGCTCTACACTCAGCCGGGCAAGAAGCCACAGCGTAGAGAGTGCCCGGAGTGTTCTGCACGGGACGCGACTGGTTCCGCTCCAGTTGGCTCCGATACGCTCTACGCAGTCGTTCCTTCCAGATCCCGCAAGTGCCCCCTCCTATAGACGACACTCTGCCCGTGGAACGCACTCCTCCGGCTCCTTGTTTAAACGCATCTCCTGCTGCTTCCACCCACGTGGTGAGACCAGCATGCGCAGCAGGCGCTCCCATTGATTTCACTGGCACCGTGTTCTGGGCAGGAACGGGTTAAAGCTGCTCGTTGGCCCCGTTACAGAATTGACTCATCGAAAGGTCCCTCGGAAAAAGGACCCGACGACCGCATGAATGAACGCAGGCATTGATGATTCCTCCCCGTTGGGTTGGACGGTGCCATCCGATTGGTGGATGCAGAGCGCGGGCATTCGCCGCCTGGCGTGTATCCTCCATGCCTGGTGGTCCGTAGGAGGGCAGCAGCTGCGAGATATCACCCTTTCGATGTGACGGCTGCCAGCGTTTCTGGAACGCGTTCCTTTGCCTCTACTACGCTCTATCAGTTTAAAGAGACAGCCTGTGGTACCGTTCAGCCTCACCGGTGAAGAACGCGCATGTACAATCGTATGCCTCTCCTGCAGACGTTAAACATACTGCCGCAGGAGGAGAAGAGAGCCTATGAGCTTACAATCTAATTAAGCTGTGGAATTCTAATTAACCCTTTCAAGACTTTAAAAATACAATAACATCAACATCTCATGTGATCTGATTCGGGAAGAGTAAGAATGAATGATGAATGAAATGGTGTGAAAATAGATTGTGATGCGTGCCAACAGATAAACCTGGGACAGTCGGCAGCTATTTACATTCTAAACCAAGGGTGACCCGATGACGATATATGGTGTGCGTAGAGCCGGATACCATCGTTTTGTTGGGTTTTTTCCTCCCCTCTCGTGGAGGCGCGGACTCTTTGAAGCCATTAACTCAGTTTCTGGGATTAAAGGTAAAATAAACAAAAGGAGATCATTTCCAGATGGATCAGAGCTGCGATCGCGCAGGCTGGCCGCGAGGCCATATTGTTATATAGCGCCATCATATTCTGCGGCGCGGTACACTGGCTAAACAGGTCGTGACAAGGGGTGCGCCTTATAATGATTTGGGTTTACCGAAACAAAAGGAGGGCCGCGATCAAAGGAGCTTACAATCTATATACATTTAATTGGCTGGCTGAGCGAGTGGTTTCAAGGGTCCATGCGTGGCCAAGGCTGCAGTCTCCAGACCTTGAGCTGCCTGAGCACAGGTGTGTCCGTTAAACATTCATGAAACTACGTGTCTTCAGACTGGGGGGGGGGCACACGCACAATTCCTGGCCTGTGTTCCGGCCCTCGGGGACCGGAGCTGTGAGTTTAGACATTTCAGTAAGAGATGTGCATTGTGTTTTATAAGAGGGTCTCCCTGAATGTTTAGGTTTCCACACACCTGACGCCAAGGCTGATACCCCTCGTTGGGCGGACGTAGAAGACGATATAAAGCGACGCAGGCTTTGGAGGCCCTCAGATGGACCTCAGAAGAGTATCTCGGGTTCCGAAAACTTTACATCGCATTCCGTGCTGCCCAATAAAAGATGTCTTCATCTCCATGTCTTTAAAGGTCCATTAATGAATTCCTAGTCCCAGGTCGGCCCCCGTTGTAGCTTAGGGAGAAGCTGCAGCTTTCCAACCCCTCCATGTTTTGTACCACAGATTAGCTGCTTGAACTCCTCTCCTGCAGCAAGGGAGCTGCGCACCCCACTCCTGTAGACAGACACTATTATTATTATATATTCTTTTATATAGCGCCACCAAGTTCCGTAGCGCTGTACAATGGGTCTCCATTAGCGTTCAATTGAGATACCTGGAATCTCAACTTGCGCAATGCCCTGGCGCTCGCCAACCGGCAAGTTCATGGCCACGACCGGACCAGTTACCCAGAATGCGATAAGAAGGGGGGACACTCGCCCTGCCGGTGTTTTCGTAAACAAACGCGGCCTTGAAGTTCTGCGTGTTCCGGAAGGCCGATGGTTACATTAAATCACCATGTGGTTAGCCGAGTAAACGCGATTCCAAGAAAGCCGTCTGTTTAGTACGAAATGGGCGGAATAAAGCCTTTCCTTCGTGTTAACCGGCAGCCGCACGCTTCCTGCGCTCCGTAACGGCTCCTCGAGACGGGTTATTAACAGCTGCTTAAAATAGATCGCTTCCCCGAGTCCCCTCGGGAGTCCCTTCAAATTATTATTATTTTTTTAATTGGTTTTGTTTTAATTTTTTTTTTGTCTATTGCTTTAAAAATATGAATTGAGGAGCAATTCTTTATGATAAATGCTGGATTTTTTTTACATATTTTTTTTTTTTCTCCTAGCATGATTTTAGTGCGAAACCCGGATCGAATCGCTCAAATAATCAATATTACCATATATGGTGAGCTTTTTAGATCTAAGACTGATTTGATAGATTTTTTTCCTGTTATCAGTCGGTTCCCTTTTCCCTGTTTATGTGATCAAAAAAAGATAATTGTCGGGCGGGTCGTGAAATATTTTGACTGTTTTACACAATAAAACCTAAAATTAGGCTTCCGATGAATTATTGGTTCACATCTACGTTTATTGAAAGGAAACCATGTAGTGCGTTTGGATTTTTTCTTTAAGCGTTTACAGCTTTTTTTTGACCTTTTATGTAGACTCGTAATGCCTTTTTTTTTTTATATATATAAACTTTTTGCAATATTTTTTTTTTTTTTTTCTTTAAATGAGATTCTCTTCAGAAATCTTGCCGATTTTTGATTATTTTCTTCTGTTTCATAGATTGTAGCCAATGTCAGCAGGAGACTGAAAATAGTTAAAGAAAAAGATAATATATATTTTTATATATAAATTTATATATATATACTATATATCTTAGTATGTATAACTAAAAATTATAAAAAAAAAAGATATATATTCTAATGTTTCATAGATTGGTCGAAAATAGTTAAAAAATAAAAAAAATTAAAAATATATAGTATGTATATGTATAAATAAGGATAATGTAAAAAAAAAAAAAATATATGGATATGTATAAATAAGGATAATGTAAAAAAATAACTAAAAATAAAATACATATACTGTATAGTTCCGAATTGTGTAATTCTGTCCTTTTTTCCCACCCCAGTATCGGTGAAAGGGTTAACCAGCCACATTGAAAGGCTGAGGAAGGCCTTCAGGAAGAAGGTTCCTGCCAGCTGCAGCTCTCTGCTACATTGTAAACTCGGTTATTACATTATGGCCGCCGTTTCCTGGCCTCTATCAAAATTGTTTCTGACAAATGAATTCCTTCTGTGGTTACTTCTCTATCGTAACGCTGCGAGGAGCTGCGAGGAGAGCGGTGGACGCCCCCCCCTGAACGTCTAGAGCGCCTGGTGGGTGAAGACCATCTACCCGGCGTCTCCCCCAGGACCGAGCGGAGGTCTTACAGTACAGAGAATAGCAAGACCCCCGTCTTGGCTGAAATATTGACTTTAACTCCTTCAATTACAAATAATTTTTTTTTTCCCCCAGAGGTTTTTCTTACTCCATTCATAATTTTTGACAGGAACGGTTAATTGTCATGTGTCACAAAGACAGGCAGCGATAGGCGGTTTCCATAGAAACGCGGGAAAAAAACAGCTTAAATGTTAAGAATAAAGTGATGCTGATTTGATTCGCTTATTAGTGGGCGATGCTTCCGATGCAGAGCGGCCTCCATCTAACCCAAAGTCCAATATGTATGGCTAAAGCTAGAACTCCTTTGGGGGGGTTGTTTAAGGTGCAGTTACCATAGCAATAATGGAATGTGCTTGCTCCATTTCTTCTTTTTGAGCAGCAATGCACCAAAAGTGATGATCTGATGCGGCAGAAGTGTCCTCCGGGGGCCGTAGGGTAATATAATATTCCCGGAGACGATCACGTTCAGCTCGGCCACTTCCCCTGTTCTAGACTCTCTAGAAGAACTCTAGAACATGTGACCTACTTTCGGCCCTTTACGCCGCTCGCCGTTCCTAGAACATCTTAAGGTTAAAGCAGGCTGGCCGGTTCTTAACGTTATAAGTATGTAGTAGTATGTCCCATGTATGTGGGACCTCATCGCGTGTCCGTCTGTGCCAATAGAACCGCCCCGGGACGTTCCCAGATGGACCTCCAGGTTCTCTGGTGGCCGTCGGCGGGAGATCACCGCGCTTCACGCTTTAAGTTTTTTGGGTTTTTTTTTTTAAGTTATTTGGAATTGTTTTGGACGATGACGCCAGCCGTGCCCACCGAGCCAGGGCTGGAGTTGCCACGCGGTGCCGATATCACGTGTATGCGTGTATTCCGAGCCGTGTAATACACAGAATATATCGCTGCAGTTATTCTTTGTTTGGGTCTTAGTATCGTCTGCAATAAAAGCGGTAAATAATTCTGCCTTTTGTTCCGCCAAGCCGTCCGCGGCTTTGTCTTGGCATTGTTCTAACCCCGGAGAAGACGGTGACACTGCCCGGGGGGGGGGGGGGGCAGCCCCGCTTCATACAAAGGATGCTTTATTTGGAAACCAAGCAATAATATAGCTTTTAAAAAATTACAATAATTAATGCTCTGAAGCCGATAATTATAGGCTTTTGTTTTTAACCCTGCCTGTGCCAGTCTGTTTAATAATCACTGACGTATTGTCTGCAAGGAGAAAACACCTTGTTTGTCAACACTTGATGATATTTAGCTGTTTTGAGCAAAAAAAATAATATATATTTAAGTAGACTTTTATATTATTATTTATAATTTTTTTAATACATAAAACAAAGGAACATGTAAAAAAAAACCCCCTAGTTAATTGTTCAATTGTTTATATTCAGATTCCTTGATCTTTTGCTGAGAATTTGTTGAATCTTTGGCCCTTCCTATCCGATCAAATATATATAACATTTATTTTTTTAACCAACTATTTTTTTTTCTTTCTTTCCTGGGACACGCTTTCTGTCCCAGTTTCTAAACAAAAAACTTTTTTTTTTTATTATGATTTTTGTTCTTCTGAATTGTTAAATGTAACGAGATGGAAACATTGTTGGGACCTTATATGATTTTGTGAGCATTTCCAATGCTTTTATTGTAAGTTTAATTTTTTTTATAATTTATTTATTTACTTTACTAGTGGGGTTAAACTCATTTGCTTAGACCTTTCATGATCTTGTCTTCGCATGGAGTGTAGAGTAACCTAGATCACGACGTCGGTGCCACGGTGAAGCATTGCGATGGCCTCCTGTTCATCAGCTTGTACGTGGATCTCTCCAATGGTGACTTCTAGCCCTTACAATGTTGCTCTTTGATATTTTATTTTCTTTCGTTCTTATTGTTCCTTCCAGTAAATTTGAGTCCTTCTTCTCATCTTGAATTCGTGGCATGGTCCGTTGGGTCGAGTGCCATAGAGT
This sequence comes from Spea multiplicata, assembly GCA_009364415.1. Lineage (NCBI taxonomy): Eukaryota > Metazoa > Chordata > Amphibia > Anura > Pelobatidae > Spea > Spea multiplicata. Next base: position 12,069 of record VKOC01014977.1, read on the forward strand.
ATGATCCAACTCAACGGTAGCCACTGCTTTTAATGCCATCCAAGCCTTCTCCGTTTCCCAATCATGAGCCGTGATGATCGTTTCTCCCCCATGTGTTTACATATTGTGTAGGCATTCTTTCTCGACCTACCTTTGTGTATATATATATATATATGGACACAAATATGAACATAAATGGAATGGTGAAGGTTGGGAGTAGAGCCATAAGTTGGTGTTTTTGCCCCAAAACCCCTGCCGACGGCGACCGGTGAATTACTCCGACGCTACACACGGTCCTATTTATGTTCTGCGTATAGCCGGCTAATGTCTGAAGTGTCATTGTGTTGCGGGGATGGGTGTAGAGAAGGAGGGTCAGGATGTGAGGGCAGGATATTAATAGCCTGCGACGTTCATCAGGAAAAGAGCGGAATTCCTCCTCGGAAACTCGTTCTTACCCGGGGGCCTGATACGGACAGCCCTGTGCCTATTTTTCCTTGCATTGTACGTTTACGTAAACATGTCATGCTGTAAAGTAGACCCTGCGTATGGGTCATTTGTGAAAGGGCCACCTCGCATTCAATGGAAGCCATTACAAGCTCGGTTGTGTGTCTGGAGTGTGGTCACCATGTTGTCCTACCTAACGGTTTCCTGATGGGACTTTGGCAGTCTGTCGGTGAGCAGTTGGGCGCATGCCTCGTAGACGGGGCTGCGGACTCACAGCACCAGCCTTGTTGGTTTCGGAGGCTTCCACCGAGTGGCCCTCAGAAGATGTTTAGTGCAACCGAGGCGGAAGGTTCACAGAAGATAGGTTACAGGGTAGGAGACCCACCACTAGAAGAAACCTTCTTGGCAGCGGCGCTCCCCCCGTTCCTTCATTATAGTCCCGGACCACTTGTGGTATTTAAACAATGGCGCTCCCATTTCTTATACCCCTTCGGCCCGCCAGACCCCGCGCTGGAATCACGCCAAACCTACAGCATAAAACCAAGAAGTCAAACCCGACACACGTCTGTCCTCAAACATACGCTCCATGAATGTCCTCTGTACCCAAACACAGACAACATTTCCAAAATGGGTCTTTTGCTTTAAATCTCCTCAGTATATATTTGGAATAGACGTTATTCCGATGTGTCTCTTGGGCTGACGGACCCGCCCCGGGTACGCGCCTGCGACAGAATGCGTTATTTGCAAGCAGAACACGTCCGTCGGATTCTTTTAATCGTTCGGGGAGCCTTTTGTTTCTGGCTCTCTGCCCCCGGCCGCCGGCGTGTTACCGAGTCGGATTCTGTTCCCGAAGAATGAGCGTCTCGAGCGGGGTCCGGAAAGTTTGCGTTAATCCGGTGTGAATGGGGGCTCTGTGCTCGTCTGCTGCTCCCGCGGATGAATGCCCTTGTTTTACCTCTGTTTTTACTCGGCACCCTTTTCACGTCCTGTAGGATTAGATCATGGATTTCTTTTGGGTTCCCGGCCTTGTTCAAACTGTCGGCATCCAGTTTTCAGTCTCCCAGCACATTCGGCTGAGGATGACGGACCCGAGTCTGGGGCTCTAAAGGGTTAAAGTATCTTATTTAGAGAGGAACTCCTCTTTATGACTGTAAAGCGTTACGCAAGCCCTACCCTCCCAGGAAGCTACCCTTCCGTGACAGGAGGCTTCTTCTCCTCGAGTCGCTGATCCTCTCTCCAAGAAAGTCTGTGAATACCCCCTGGTTTCTTCCCACAGCCGCCCCCGTCCGTCTCTGTCTATAGCGCTAAAATATAAACATCTACATTAAAAATTGAAGTCCCTTCCTCCACCCAACAGGCTGTCAAGTCAGCGGCATAGGCGGCCCACTGCTGAGCGCAGTACTCCAACCAGCCACTAGGGGCGGATATACTGTGAGCCTGCAAGTGTCATGTAAATAACGCATGCGCAGATAGAAGCTGAAAGACGGGTTTATGGACCTACCAGTCCTTTAAAAAAAAAAAAAAAAAAGGGGGATAGTTGGGGTTTCAACTCTCTAATTCACGAATAATTAAAAAGGGCCCACACTGGCAGGTTCCTCCAGCTAGAAGGGCCGGCCAAGTTCACCGGGTTTGGATCTTCATAATGTATAATGAATTCAATGAGGTTATACACAACTCTCCCACAAAGTGTCCCTTTAGTGAATAGACCCCAACGCGTGCTCGCTGAACAATTTTCCACGTGTTTGTTTTGGGTGGTACTAATGTCGCGATCTCCTCGCTTCCTGCAGGTACCCAGCGGACAGAGATCTTTATGGAATCATTAGGATTTGAGGATTGACACCTAGCTTTTCTCCTTTAAACGGTAAGAATGATTTCATCAGCTGATATGTTATAGAAATTCGCTCTAAAATATATATAATGTGAGCTAGTAAGTTAGTGTGGGCCATATCTAGGGTCAGGGAAAAGAGTTGGGAAATAGATCTTTGTATACATTATAAAATAAATAACACAATAAAAAAAATCCGGGTTTGGATTTAAGGCGAGGGAGGTATTACATGTGCGCCCTATAATTTACCCTAAAAATGTGAAAATAATGAAGATTCCAAAGCTACAACTATTTCGTAACAACAGTCATGTTTATCTATATATGAGTGTATAAATAACATGAAATGGATCAGAAATCCAGCGCAGACGGGGTTAATGTTGTAAATGACTATTGTAGCTGGAAACGGCTGATTTTTAATGGAATCTCTTCATAGGAGTACATAGGCCTTTATCACTCCCATGCAGCTCTTGTTCCAGATGCCTTTATACTGCCGGCATCACGTCCTGAGTTCCAATGGCCCTTTATGCAGCTCCGCGCATCACTCCATTGTGTTCGGGCAATGGCCCTTTAATCAACTCCCATCACTCCTGTGTTCGCATGGCCCTTTATCACTCCCATGCACTCCTGAGTTCGCCACGGCCCTTTTTCACTCGCCATCACTCCTGTGTTCGCAATGGCGCCTTTATCTACTCGCATGCACTCCTGTGTCCGCATGGCGCGCTTTATCACTCCCATCACTCGCTGTGTTTCCAATGGGCGCCTTTAATCAGCTCCCATGCACTCCTGTGTTGCGGAAATGGCCCTTTACGTCACTCCCATTCACTCCTGGTGTTCCAATGGCCCTTTATCAGCTCCATCACTGCCTGTGTTCCAATGGCCCTTTATAACTCCCATCACTCCTGTGTTCCAACGGCACGTTGTGTTCGCTGATCCAAGTTTAAGTTTAAAAGGCTAATTGGCGGTTTTGCTCTTGATAAAAGTCCAAATATTATTCATTTATTTTTATTTTATTCAGAAATGTATACTTCTGGGAAAAAAATGCAATGGATCTTATATATTTTTTTATTGGTGAGGCTGCACGGGGGACACCAGAGCGACCCCTTTATAGCAACGTGTTTATTATGGTGGTAGACGCGTTTCGTAGCGTATAGACCACCTATAGAAGCCTTCCACGGGGCACTTTTTATTTGGTGGCTGGATTTCTGTGTCTCTGAGTAGATTAGGGCCCGTATGCTACACTCACACTCAGGGCCTCCCTAGGGTATCTAGTGCCCTTGGCATACACTTGCTAACATAGCGGCCCTACCAGCCCTGCACCCTGGGCAGCTGCCTATAGGTTAGGACTGACCTTGTTGGCGACGCACTGTAAACGCATGCGCCACCTTCTTCCGGAGAGAGGTCATCGGCAGCCGCCAAATAAGATATTATTTATAATAATGGTTTATTGATACAATTGTTTTTGTTGTTTAAAAACATATATATTTATCTTTTATTTATAGCTTTAAGGCAGCGCTGCGTAGAGCCCCTACACTCCAGGGGTCTGACAGACTAAGACGCGGCGATGCATTACGGGGGTCCGGCTTGTGGGGTTGCAGTCGGGAGGACGTTTTCGGTCTGATTCTTCAGGTTATTGAGTAACGATAAAGACACAAGTTTTTTTGTTTTTTTTTTCCATTGGCAAAGTAAATGTCGAGCCCGGCCCGGGGCCACGCTTCACCTTCCACGCGCGCTACCCTGTCAGTGCGAGTTACTGTAGCGTTGCTGCTCAGCACCTGGGGTCCGGACAGCAGCCGTGCCCCCCACGTGACACCACCTCTTTTTTTTTTTTTTTTCCCTTATTTTTTCCCCTTTTTTATGTGACTTTTTTTTTTGTCAACCCTTTGAAAATCACAACATAAAATCACATTACCTTTATAGCGTTTCCCTGTGAGACAGTCTGCGTAGCTGCCTGGCCCCTGCCCCTGTTTTCTTTATAAGATGTTAGGCTGTTTAGTATGCCGTTTGTATTACATATGAGTAAAAGGTTTAACCCCTGCCGTGCTGCGGATAGAGGAGAAAGTATAGTTGGTGAACCGAGCTCTCTCTCTCACATGTATCGATTAGTCTTTCAAACCCTCAGAATGTATGGACTGCAGGGAGCGCTGTATAAATAATAATAAAAAAAAAAATAACAATAATCTGCATGATTATTCCTCCCCACTGTTAACTCTCCCCTTCCGCGCCCTCGCTGCGTGTGAGGGGTCCCCCCGGCGCCCTCGCTGCGTGTGAGGGGTCCCCCCGGCGCCCTCGCTGCGCGTGAGGTGTCGCTCTCCTCTTGTCTCCATTGGGTGTGCGTTTTTTCCCTGTACGCCGTCGGAAATGTTCTGGGTCGCACCTTGCTCATTTCTGGGGGGGGGGCTTTTGGAAAGTATGTGGGTTTTCTGCAAACTCTCACAGAAAGCGCGTTTCTAAGCAGCCGAGGGACTCGCGTTGTCGTTGTTTATAATAAATGGCTGACGTGATGCATAGCGCTGTAGAGTTCCGGGCAGGGTTTACAATCTACACGATGGCGATGAGAACGCGGCGACGTTATACATTTCCCTGACTGCCGGCTCTTTGGACGTCTTACTGACGCTAATCTACCCGTTCCTCCTGCTGTAAAGAGTCCAACCTTAATTCAGAGCTCGGCAAATTTGGTTCTAGGAGCCCGTAGCAGCCACACACGCTAACACATACTAACACGTACACATACATGTGTACTAACACATACTAACATACTTGCACACAGTGAGGTACTAACACACACTTGGTAAAATACACGCACACAGTGACATACTAACATAACACACCCTCTGATGCAAACACAAGTTACGCGGCGTTGTGGGTGAGGTGCTGGTGGCAGCGCTCCCCAAAACCCCAGGAGCAGAGATGGGATTTCTGGCCCCGTGGTTACCTGGCACCTGGGATTTGTCGAACCCGGCCTTAACCAGTCGTTGGTCTCGTCTTAGATTCAGGAAGCGAATGCCGATCCCATGCATGTTTAATACCCCTCACTGTATTACCCTGTACCACCTCCGCTGGGAGACTATTCTATTTCTTTGAATATGTAAAGAACGTACCCCCTTGTGCCCATTGCTGCAAGGGTCAGATGGATAGATCGCCCATTGTAAGTGTCCCGGTTACACTATGGAGTGAGGCCTGGCATGTGCAGCTTCCTTAGGAGCCTTGAGAGGCTTAATTGTTATTCTGGAGCAATGTGAAAATCTAATTACCATAGCAACAGTGGATCGGAACACTGTTTTATTTAATCCATGTTTTTGGATATTCTGTGAGTCTGTAGGTACGTGCATGCGCTTGTTGCCTGCGTTGAAATGTTACGCTCTCATGTCTGGAAAGCCTTTGGATGCGCTTTGGGAGTCACAGCGGTTTTACCTTCACTCTGCCTCTTCTCTTTTTATATAAGGCTAGTCCCTCCCACCACACCTCTAGCCCTGCCTCCCAGAGCTGGCTCCACCCTTCACCTGCAGTAAGGGAGTATATATATGTGTGTGTGTGTTTTACTCGTGTTTTTTATTTACCTCCATTAATTCCTGTCCAGCAGCCGAGGGGTTAGCTGGCTTACTGCATTTTTCTGTTGTTTTTTCCCCCCCTTCAGGTTAATTCTGTTGCCATGGTAACCTATCCTACGCAGCGATCTGTCTCCGTTCTCTAACCCGTAAAAAGCTCTTAGAAGACAAAAGCATCGCATCCTCTTCAGACCCTATTAAAAACCCCAGCAGACACGAGGCGACGGTATTAAAAAATATATATATATTAACACACGATTAAGAAAATCGTCTGAGCGGAAGGGGCTTAATCGCTCGATAGACGCATCATTGAGCTAACGCAGAATTTTTTTTAAATTTTTTTTTTTTTTTTTTTACGCCGAGAAATTTTTTTTTAATGAAAAATATATATTTAAAATAATAATAAAAAAAATAAATAAAATAAAAAAAAATATCTCGTGTAAGCCCTCGCAGTCTAGCGATCAGATTAGTGGAAATGTAATTTTGTTGTCAGCGTGAGATGTTAAGCTCCCGCGTCAATCTCCGCTACATGGAAGGAGCTCGCTAAAGAGTTAAACGTCCTTTCCTCGAACAAGTGGCTCGCTCTCGCTATTGCCCCAGCGGGTTGAGCTTTTAATACGTCTCTTATAAGACTTTAAGGTATTATTATTATTATCCTCTAATCCCACCCCAAAAAAAACTGCCGGTAATTTTAATTATTTCTTTTGGGAAATCTATCTAGAATAATCCGACTGGATGGGGCAGGAAGAAAGAACAGACGTTTTGGATGTTTTTTTTTTTTTTTTTTTTTTCTTTAGTTTTTGAAACAGAATATGTAATAGTGTTTGTTATGCTCTGTTAAGGAGAGCCGGAAGGAAAAGAGATTCCGATTGGGAGGGGAAATGACTTTCTAGCCCAGCTGGAAAACATTACTAACCCAATTATCATACTTACACTGAAAGCGGTTGGAGACCCTGCTCTGAAGGTTCATTCGTTCTGTTTGTTTGAAGAACGGAGGTCAGGGGGAGAAGCTGAACTTGGGGTGGAGTGTCGGGGAGAAGTGGTGGTGTCTGACTTTGGAGCTGCCCAACCTAAGGCAATGAAGGCAATAAAAGACATGGAGTATCGGGGGAGTATGGAGTATGACGTTATATTACGTCATGTCTTAAAGGCACTCAATCTATGGAGGCCAAGTCAGCACAGCGTCCATCGAGTAGATGGGCCAATGGGGGAGATCAAAGATCTCGTTGCGTCCCATTGCGCTGCGGAACGCTGGGGGCTTGATTGCCCAAGAGGGCAATCTATCCCCTCCTCCCACCCTGTTTGGAAGCTACCCCAGGCCAGGACTCGTCACAAGGAGCCCCTCTTTTCCGCGTATTAAATAAGCAGCCATGGGAAAATGGTAACCCCGCATGGACCTTCCAGCTTTGTATGCATTAAAAAAAGCCCCAGATTGAGCGTTTTTATAAGAAAACCCAGATGAGGAAAACCAAAAGAAATGGTACTTGTGAGAGAAGTCGACAGGTTTCACACTGTTTTAGGGCTTGATCTTAAAGCGAGGAGCCCTCGTATGTAACGTGTAAAGCCATGAGGTGTTCAAGCTTCTCCAAGGGTTTCCTCTTCGTCAAGGAGAAGGTCTATGTCTCTCGGCCAGCGGTGCAGGGGGAGGCTCTGCTAAGTCTGCAGAATGCCGCAATCGTATATCACCGACCCAAAAGCTGATCGGATTAAATCCGCCGCGCCGCAGAGAGGGTATAACGACGATCAGCATCAGTCAGAACGCATTAGAAGAGCCCAATCTCTCCATTGTCTGCGTCTTCCAGACTTCCAAATCCTTGTCTCAAAATGACCAGATAAACAAACGGGGGGGGGGGTCAATTTATTAAACCAGCTGTCCTGCAAACAAAGGGTCTTCGGATACGACGGTCACGTAATCATAACACGCTTAACGATTATATAGAAAGAACGGTTCTAGGGCGATACGATAAAGGGGCGTTGGGCAGTTACTTCACTTTTAGCTACTTTGCATAATAATGATTTATTATCATTTTAATATTGTTGTTAATACTGTTAGTATTATAAAAACTGATATTTATTAACGGAATTAATACATAACAGTATTAATAAATATTAAACAGTCATAATAAACTAACAGAATTTATTTATACTTTTACAAATCTTTTATATATTTATATATATATATAAATAGCAAAAAAAAAAATTAAAATAAAATAGAATAAAATTGCGGAGAAAAATCAATAACACTTTTTAAATTAATTGAATGATAAAAAATGATAGGTGTTGATTTGAGTGACTTTTTTTAAATTAAATTTTTCTGGGTTCTTTAACGTTTTTCGCCAGGTCGTTATGGAAGTTGTCCTAACAGATTTAGGCAACGATCAAAAGACCGGATTTAATATGTTCCTGTAGGCGGCCCCGGACCGTGTATAAGAATTTGTTTTAACACTTTGATGGCCTCAGCTCTTTAAAGGTTTTAGTGCTGAGCTGCACTCCTTAGAAGATATAGATTTTTTTTTTTTTAACCCACTAGATTCTGTAAAGTCTCAGGTTGCCGACCTTTGTTACTGGGCTTAGTCTACATGTCGAAGAAGTATCTTTATTATTATTTTTATATAGCGCCATCATAGCATATAACATGATAATTTGACCAATTTGACAGAAGAACAGTGTTGATGGATCATTTACTTATATTATTAAATTAAAATTCACAGACAGGCACTTGTCGTTGTAGCCCCCCCAATAATATAATGTATATTAGCGTATTATATCAGCCATGTATATGAGTTGTTGCTCTGTTATCTGACCCCCAATCTACCAAACCCCCCTGACTTCTTATCAAACTGCCCGTGGGGAGCAATGGAATGGCTCAGTCTCAATCACCCAGACCATGACACTCTGACTGGTCTATGGCGGAACGGCACCCTCTTGCAACTTCATATGGTGGCGATTACTGTATATAACGTGAACGCATGAAACCACATCTATCGCTTTCCGTCGTGTTTTACCGCATGGTCACCCGTCGGGCGAGCGTTACGGCGCATCCTCTGAAATACTGTCTATGAAGGACGTCCCGTGTGTCCCTCGCTTTATATTCTGCGTGGACAGAGTTTCACGGATCATTAGCTCTTTCAGCTCGGAGGGTTTATTTACATTCACCATGCGCCTGCGGCTGTCCTTATGGATAATGTAACACCGACCCGATCCCCCCCCCCCCAACCTCTGCGATGAATGAAAAATTAATACGCGGCTTCATGACAAAGAACAGCGTAGCTCCAAATTTTTAATTAAGAAAAAAAAAGTGTTTTTCGTAGCCTGGGTTGCCATGGCAACTAGTAGTTCTCCCACTGTTGCCCACCCCCCCCCCGTAGTGTGTTAAAGCGCTGCTGATGCTCTCGTATTCTTCCCACGTGTTTCGCGCGCGGCGAGGTGGAAAAGGCTCATTCATAAGGAACTTAGCCGACTTACATTGACGTATGTGGTCTGCAACTCACCGCATTCTATTACAGCTCCCCCGATACATATATATAATATAATATCATATATAATAAAATAATAATAAAAATAAAAATATATAAATATGTAAATGAGCCATCCTCTGGATCAGCAGCACGGTTGGTCCCGTGTCCGGTTACTGGGATGGCGAGAATAAAAAGCAGGTGGAACTCTTTGTTTCCCGTCGGGAGAAGCCGATCTGTCGCGCGGCGGGTTGTTTGAGTTCGTGACCGGCGGGTACGTTCTGTGAACAATCACACTTTGAATAACCGGGTTGCCCGACCGTGAATCTTCTGCACCGGAGGGCGAGCGCGAGGACATCTGTCGGTGAAATGTAACACTTTGGGTCACCCGAAAAGCTAACCGTCAAATTGAATCAAAGAACTTGGCCGTGCCCCGGATCGGTGTAATCTACCCCCTAGGTTCTAATTGTAAGATTAGCGTCGGTGAGAGGGCTCTTGGTTCCGGTACGTTCTGATGTCACTGGACACATTGTGATGGGTCCTCAGTGCCCCCCGGGGCAGGACCCCAGATGGTTTGTAAGTATCGTTTTCATATCATTGCTGTTTTCTCATCGTGGGTTTGGGAACCGTGTGATAGATCCTGAAGGCCAGCTTCCAGAACGTGCCCTACGGACTAAGAATCCTATTTTTAAACGAGTGCCCTAATGATTGCGGGAGGCGAGCGGGATTTCCCACGTCATACGTATGGCTTTGAGCTGATGGTATGGGTTCTGGTTCCACAGCACAATCTATTACACCCTGGCGCCTTATCGTACTATCTGTGTTAAACAATATAATGGCTCAGCGTCAATCACCCAGCGTGACACTATCACTGATGGATGTCTCTGGAGGAATGGACTTCATTAGCATTGCCATAAAGCATCAGCTCAGTGTGGTGTTTGAGCCGGGAAAGTCACCCAAAATATCACATGACTGACAGCAACGGCGCCTGCAGTTAAAGGGGGTTTATTGGGACAAAATGAGACTCTGTATTATTTGTAGCGTGTATATATATATCGCTAATAATATATATATATATCTCGCTAATAATATAATGAGACACTGTATTATTTGTAGCGTGTATATATCTCGCTAATAATATATAAATGTATATCTCGCTAATAATATAATGAGACTCTGTATTATTTGTAGCGTGTATATATCTCGCTAATAATATATATCTCGCTAATATATAAATGAGAACTCTAATTATTTGTAGCGTGTATAATATCAAGTCGCTAATAATATATAAAATATATATGTATAATCTCGCTATAATAGTAATGAGACTATTATTTGTAGCGTTTTCTCATCGCTAAATAATATATATATAATTGTTATCTCGCTAATAAATATTGAGACTATTTTTGTAGGTGTATATATACTCGCTAATAATATATATATATATATGTATATCTCGCTAATAATATAATGAGACTATTATTTGTAGCGTGTATATATCTCGCTAATAATATATATATATATATATGTATATCTCGCTAATAATATAATGAGACTCTATTATTTATAGCGTGTATATATCTCGCTAATAATATATATATTTATATATATCGCTAATAATATAATGAGACTCTATTATTTGTAGCGTGTATATATCTCGCTAATAATATATATATATATATCTCGCTAATAATATAATGAGACTCTATTATTTGTAGCGTGTATATATCTCGCTAATAATATATATATATCTCGCTAATAATACAATGAGACATTGTATTATTAGTAGCGTGTATATATCTCGCTAATAATATATATGTATATCTCGCTAATAATATATATATCGCTGATAATATATATCTCGCTAAACGCTTGGCTGTGTCTAAAAACTCGACTACCATGAATATATCCCCAAGAACTGGCAACGCGGCCCCGGTAAAAAACATTTCAGCTCTTTTGTTTTTTAATCTGAAATGTCAACCAACTGATTATGTAAGAGATCGTGCCGAGCCGCCGGTCGAACAGATTGTACATGCGCTCAACCTGGGAGGCTGCATCTGGCTGTCTAACTGCATTAGAAACCCAACTGGCTGCCCTTCGGGGTCGTGTGCGCATGTTAGATCACCGAGCCTTTCTCTCTTTTATAAGAGCGTATTTTATTTGGATTTAAAATGAAACGCTCGGCAGCCAATGGGAGCTGAGAATGGTAGAAGTTATGGTTTTGGAGGCTGTCCTGCATGCTGAAGTTTGCAGCAGAGCTAAAGTTTCAGCTTACCAGCTTCAGTATGCATTACAAAGGGCCGTGGGTAGCCGCTTTCTCCTTCCGGAAGATCTGAACTGGTGCTGCGTGATAGGATGAAGTCATAGGCAAGGTCTTACCAATTGAACATGCATTGTACAGGGCCAGCCAATACAACATGTAGTTTGTAACTGCAGCTCTCCTGCTTTAGCTTTGTAACATAACCACGACGTGGCCCTAGGGAGGTAGTTACAATGGGCCGAGTAGCCACCTCATCCCATAATGAGGTCCCACCGCCGTCCCCATGTTACATTTTATACTGCCGAAACCTGAAGCTTATTTATTCCGTTAGCCCACCCCCAGGTCTTCACCAATCCTTTAAAGGGACAGTTTAAGGCCCCCAAGAGCCCCACTAAGGAAACAAATCAGTTTAAAGTTCTCAGAGCTAGAAGCTTCAGCTCTGTAGCTGCCCACAGTATTTTCAGATGATTCCTGCCACTGATTGGCCACTTCAAGCAGCCAATCAGTGGCAGGAAAGATCTCCAGTTGAAATCTTTTGTAGGGGGGCTTTCTATGCATGATCACACAAGCCACTGACGTCTATCATATACATTAAAGGGCATTCAAGGGGCTGGAGAGCGCCTTTAAATCAATTAAATGTCCGGCTATTCCTATTGGCCACCGGCTGACTTATTCCAACCAATAGAACGGTAGCGTGTGTGCGTATCCGCGCACTCACCGTGTCATCAATGAATCTTTCCTCCTGTCGTAGGATTTTCTAGGTAAGCAAATTATTGGGGGCCCTTAATATATATATTTTTTTATCTTAATTCTTGCGTTACGGAGAGGATTTGTCTCGATGTCGTATGCTGTCGTTTTGTGCAATATTTCCAGGGCCGTCTCTTTTCTTCGTGGTTTTGCGGTTTCCGAGCTTCCTGTTCTCGAATTTTTACCTGCCATCTGCGACTCGGCTCCGCTCCGCTAGGTTTCTGTGCATTTTTTTATTTTTTATTTACTTTTTGTTTTATTTTTACACAAAAAATAATTGCATGCAATAATCCAACGCTTAAAACTACCCCCCCCAACGTAATAATTTTTTTGTGTATTTGCTAACCACATCGTTTATCTCCAGGACGTAGTTACTTCCGTGCATCGTTTAGCTGAAAGGGTTAAATATATTCCCTCATCTGGAACCTGAAGGGCTAATTTTTTGGACGTACTGGATGCATTATATATATATAGCGCTTTATAGTCCAGCCGAGTTATAGCCCGTGCTGTAGGGATACAGATGTTATTGCATGACGTGCCCTACACCGTGGAGCTTACAATCTAAATGCTCTTATTCCGTGGATCCTTTACGGGGCGGCCTTCTAAGTAAAGATGTGTTCTTCCAGATCCTCCAGCACCGGGGCACAATGTCCCAGTTTTAGGTAAAGGAGCGCCGTTTACTTTCTCAACGGTTATTGTCCACCAGCCGGTCTGTCCTAGGCGCGCATGCACAGGCATACCCTGATGCATTACCCACTAGCGGCGGGGCTCAATGTGTTTGCCTGTCGATATACCCAGCGTAGCATATAAACAGACTAGCGTGGCATCCAACGAGAAGCCAGGCAGTTCTTCATGGGGTGCCTCGGTGGACAATATTTAGGCTTGTTGGGAGCCCAGGAGCGGGACGTGATGCCCTCGCGTGGGGCCCCGCAATGTTTAGTAAGTCGGAACCTCTTAGCACCGTGGTGCCGGTAACAACCATCAATAGAAAATAACATTTTCTACGAGCTCCAACATTGCTCGTGGTGGACATTTACTGGGATCAATGGAGGACAATTTAATGATGTTCTATGGACCTTCACAAACGCCTGTCCACGAACCTGTCCACGAACCTGTCCACGAACCTGTCCACGAACTGTCCAGAATGTCACGAGCCCTGTCCACGAACCTGTCCACGAACCTGTCCACGCACCTGTCCACGAACCTGTCCACGGACGCTGGTGCCCCTGTGCGGACGCTGCACCTGTCCCAGCAAAATACAAAGTCTAAGGTGCTACCAAAAACCCCCCGAACCCTCCTCAAGACCTCTACATTCCCACACTCCGTTTATAATCTAGTCAACCACCTTCAAGAGTCCTGGGGGAGATCTTTAGGAGATCTGATCTGGAAGACGAGGAAAGACGCTGTCTGTGGGTCATGTTGTGACTTTGCAGGAGGTCCTGAATGTCATACATAGTGGTCTGGACCTCATTAGATAAGGACTAATAAAACAAGCATGGAGTTCCTAGGTAGACTAACGTCATGAGAAGACACGGAACGGCTTCCACCCAGCTACATGTACATAGCACGCGAATATCTGAATCTCCTTCTGGAGGGATGAAGTCATCTCGCGGGTCGCTAATTATGTGCGTCTCCTATTTTTTTTTTTTTCAGGGCAACATGACTTCCGGGTGGTTAATCCTCGTGATGGTCTGCGCGGTTACCTGCCAGGATGCCAACACCACCACCACAGGTGAGAGCTCTTCTAGATTCCAATGCAATATCCACTGAAGGATCATGGGAAACGAAGGAGAATTTGCATGACGGTACCATGACAACCCACGAATGGTCCACATTTTTATCATGGCTGAAGAAGTTTTCCAGGGAAGGGTCTGGGCGTTCAGCAGGGCCAGGAATGATGTTTCTACTGTTACAATGTAACAGCACCTTTAATTAAAGATAACACAACTGACTAAGCCTTCTCCATGCAGGATTCAATCACTATTATTATTATTATTATTATTATTAACCCTTAGTGCCCATTAATCCATCCATTACTCAAGGAGCGTCCTAAAGAGAACTTTTTTTTTTTTACCCCCCCCTCCCCTCTAATGAGGTTTTAAATAAAACATTTTCTATTAGAGAATGCCAGCGGCCGGTCAAATGAGGCGGCTAAAAAAAGCAAGTGTAAAAAACAAAAATCAATTATGGATGGTCTCATCCCTCTGACGGAAAGCGGCCTAGAAACCTATTTCTCCCAAATAGCACAAAAAAAGGAAGAAGAAACTTCCCCTTTTAAGTTTTTTTTATTTATTTATTTTTTCTTTGACATGTTGTTATGGTTTTCTTTGTATAATTATTGTATTTATTTGTTTTAGTCGCTCCATCGACGGTGTCCAATTTGACAACCAGCACAACGCAGCCGGCCCCCTCCGAAGACCTTACTAATAAGACTGAAGGCGAGGCCGCGCACTCCAGCTCAGCCGGCCCGTTGATGACCACCTCCGCCGCGATCCTCGCCCCGACGCCCAATGTCACCCTCATCGCTTCCACTTACACCCCCACCCTCAACGAGTCTGACTCCGGTAACCAGACCGACTTCTCCAACGCCACCGCAGCTCCTACCACGGCCGGGGCCACCACGGCGTCCACACGCGGCCACGTTGAGCCGGACGAAGATGAGACGACGGCCACCGCGCCGCTGATTACATCGACCCCGGAAATCTCAGTAACTGACGGCGTTACTTCTACAGGTTTGTTGAAGACCGGCCTGGTTTCTTATTTATTCTGCCCGCTCACGGCGTCCCCTGAGGTCATCTTCTCTCCATCTCCACCGTGTCTATGGCTTGTGCCTGCTGCACTTCCTTCGAATTTACCACCCAGCGCGGCCGCTTGTAATCAAGCGAGAACATGAACCAATTTGTATTTTCCTTCCCGTTAAGTTATCTCTCTCCTGCTAAGTTGCTGGTTGCTATTGAGTGGTTGAGACAGCCGTTCTCCGGGCGAGGAGAAGGGAGAGAACCTCGGGAAACTGGTTAGATAATGTCTAGAGCTCCACAATGAAGCCAATATCTGGGTCTCCTTCATAAATCCATATTTAATCGAACCAATCACACCGCCTGAAAACCAGGAAGCACATCTTTTAGGTAGTTTTGGTGAGGGACTCTGCTGAACGCCGTAAAGGTGATCGTTCCCTTTAAATGTTAACTTAGATGACCAGGAGCGGAAAGCCTTTTAACGCTATGTGTCCTATGTTGTACGGTAACTCGGTAGGCAGACCGCTGGTTACAATCACATACGGATATTGTATCCAATGGAAGGATACCGTCTGTTATGCCAACGCAGAATACGATGAAGTTACTTAAGCTTTCAGGACCTCAGAGGTCTCTTCTTCAGATAGAAGATAGAATGTTGGCCCAATGATGGGCGTCACCAATGGCTACAGACTCCCTTCTTTTTATGGACCAATTAGTGTACATTAATTATAAATTATTTTCTAATATCTGCTATGCCACAGAATAGAGGATGTAGGACTGGATCCTGAACCTTCTGCTAATGTTCTCCTTTTAATATCTTTTTTTTTTTTTTCCCCCCAGATCAAACGACAGAAGGACAAGGTAATCGAAGACGCTCCTTAAATATCATCATTTTCTGTGTATAATTTTGTTTAACAATTAATAATTCTAAGCCTCCGGGAACTCTGACGACCTCCGTTATGGGGTTTACACTATGATTTGTCCCTTTTTGCCCCCCCCCCCCCATTAATAACGACGTTTACTTTCCTTCTCGGCCCTTGAAAACATTAACTGAGATAACGTGTTAAGTCTTCATCTCCAGGGAATTTTTTCCCTTCCCTGGAGGGGTTTTAATCACTTCAAAAATGTCATCTGTCTATGGCAGCAGCCTATCATTGGCTGTCACATGACAATTACGCAGGGCCGGGCCAAGACGCTGTGCTGCCTCCAAGGCTCCAAAAAAAAGAAATGCTGCGCCCCCCCCCAAACATATTTAAAAAAAGAAATGCTGCGCCCCCCCCCAAACATATTTAAAAAAAAAAAAAAAAAAGTAATGCAAATAAGTGAAATCAAACAGAGGACAGATCGGCAGTTTTCTCACCCACACAAACTGTTATTTTTTCTAAATAAAAGTAAATGTTTACTCTTAATTATAATAAATAAGTCTATCTACTATTTGATTTACTTTCTTTTCTCATTCTCTCCTCGTTCTCATTCTCTCTCCTCGTTCTCCCCATTTCTCCTTTCTCATTCTCTCTCCTCGTTCTCCCCATTTCTCCTTTCTCATTCTCTCTCCTCGTTCTCCCCATTTCTCCTTTCTCATTCTCTCTCCTTGTTCTCCCCATTTCTCCCTTCTCATTGTCTCTCTTCTCTTATATTTTTCTATTTATCTCGCTGTTTTCTTAGTATCTCGCGTCTTTCTCACTCTCCCCTTTCTCCCCATCTCTTACCTTTCCTAAGTCCTGTGGTGGGAGCGGGCGGCTTCAGTGCTGAGCTTCCTCGTGTGACATCATATTCCGGCGCTCAGCATTAATAACCGCTTTGCGAGGGAGCACTGAAGCAGAGGTCTGTAGGAAAAGAACCTCTCGCTCCCTTTACTTTGGGAAGGGTTAGAGGGACGTCCATGATCCCCCCCCTCGCCAGGCGCCAGTCCAGTCTCTGTAGAGAGAGCCGGCGTGGTGCCGTACACCACAAATCGCTGCCCCTGTCCAAGTGCCGCCTCGCTAGGGCCGGCTCTACAATTAAGTATTCACAGAAATCGATGAGTTAGGCAAAAAAAAAAATTCTGGGAAGCATTTTGGTTCTTCGGTGGTAGAATGATGTTTCTAATGCTGCGTTTAGTCCTAAAAGTGAGTAAATTTGACCGTATTGCGATTGCATTTCACAATTTTTAGAAGGAACAAGACGACTAAGTCTCGTTATCCCACGTTCTGTTCGCTCCCCACGCATCGTAGGGCTGTTGCAGTAAACAAGACCTGTTGTGTTTCTGTATAATTAAGTGTGTTTTAAGTTAAAAAGCACCATTTTTTTAGTGTATAAAAAATATAGTATTATATATGTATATTATTTTGTGCTGTTGCAGATGAGACGCCCATTATCGCCGTGATGATCGCTCTTTCGTCTCTCTTGGTGATTGTGTTCATCATCATCGTTTTGTACATGCTGAGGTAAGTGGCTGTTCTATGTCGTCGCCTCCCAAACTCTTACATACATCTGTTCCTCCATAAAGTGTCTGGCTGGGTGATTAAGACTGAGCCATTCTATTGTTTCCCAATGGCAGATTGGCCGAAGATAACCGAGCGAGAAGTTCCCTTTTTAACAATCGTTTACCCGATAATGTGACGGGTGGGGACCGGCCGATTACATTAAAATACTTTCTTCTTCTTTTTGACTGAATGTTGGTGTCCTGAAAAGATCTCGCCCCAAACAGTATTAATATCAACGGCTCACTGAGCTTCCTTAACCAATGAGAGCATCGCGTTGTCCCCTCAGCCAATCACATTATGGACCCCTTGCCTTAACTTGGTACCCGACAGCAGAATACAGAGGTTGTCGGGAGCTGCGGTCACTTGGAGTAACGGGAAATCGTATTAAATCTGACTCCGGCTGCATGAGCCTCGCTCCTCAGACGTTAACCTCGCTCCTTCTTCCTTTTAGGTTCAAGAAGTACAAGCAGGCCGGGAGTCACTCCAACTCCTTCCGCTTGGCGAACGGCAGAGCCGACGACACAGGTAACCCGGCGTTAATACCAGTGAAAACTTAATAAAATGGGTCTGGGCTGGCCACCTGTGGCCAGCAACCCACCTGGCAATTGCCCCAAAGCCCTGTACTTGCCCATGAGGCCACTCGAGAGGCAGATCATATCCTCCGGCATGCGGCTGCAGGCTGGGTAAGCACGGGCACAGATGTGCGCCATTAAGCGGCTGCGGGCCTTAAAGTACCAGCGCTGCTTTTTATCCCCAGTCCGGTCCCGGTTGAAATGCGTGGTGTATGTTTAGCGTCATCGCTGTCCTTGTCCGTGACCTCACGCTGTATTGGAGACACTCATTTCTTTGAGTGAGCTCAGCTCTGCCGCGGATGTAGCGACTCTCGGAAAGAGGTCACCGTGCCGTCCGTGTGTTTAATACTCGCCGGAAATACTGCATTTTCTGGAATATAAAGCGAACTGTTCTATTTCAGAACCCCAAAGCATGCCTCTGTTGGCGCGTTCTCCCAGCACCAACCGGAAGTACCCGCCGCTCCCCGTCGACAAGCTCGAAGAAGAAATTAACAGGCGGATGGCTGATGACAACAAGCTGTTCAGGGAAGAATTCAATGTGAGAACAGAATTGGCATTTTGGTTTATTTATTCTTTTTAGTCATTGTGTAATGTTACTTACCATGGTCATCACATCACCCAACATATCGGATGATGTCATGAGGTTCATAGTCAAAGGAAGTCTTAAAGCCCCCGGCCATCAAAGCTCATGGGGCTCTGCTGCCATCTAGTGGTTGCGGAAGGCATAGTCCTCTGTACCCGTTTATGGTTCCTGCTGTGTTGAATGTTCTATTGATGATGTACATTTCATCCTCTAGGCTCTCCCTGCCTGTCCGATCCAAGCTACCTGCGAAGCCGCATCCAAAGAAGAGAATAAAGAGAAAAACAGATACGTCAATATTTTGCCTTGTATGTATTTGCCTTTTTGTGCGTCAATGTGTTTCTTTAATAGCCGTCAGTGCCGACGCTGAATAACGTATACTGCACCTTGTCGTCAGACTGCTTTCCTATCGTCTCGTGTATACACACATTCTCACCCTTTGTGTATGTATGTAGATATGTGTGTATGTATGTATATATATATATGATTTTACGGTGTGTGACTCCAATGGCACAGTGCAGAACAAATGAATCCTATAATAATAGTCTTAAAAAGGTCCTTTAAAGCTGTTGGCATGGAAACGAACAGTGAATTCCAAATAGCTAATGACATACAGTTTACTTATCGGCCAATAGGAGTCTGTATCCGCTACCTTGTGACCCAGATACCTGGCGATTATATCCGCACAGCTGTTATTTTGTGCTGGTTTTGTAATTGGTGCAATGTGAAGTCTGCCATGCGGTAATACACACACACACACACACACGCACATATATATATATTAACGTTTCTTATTTATTGCTTTATATAGCGCCATCATATCCGCAGCGCTGTACATACAGCCAGGACATACCAAGTAGTGCATCACGTAAAATTGTAAGACAGGGAGAAGAGGGGGCTATATACAGCTGCTCCGGCCCTGTATAATGTATAGTTAAATACCCCAAAGAGCAGCGCTATTTACGATGCACCTATCCGGTACACAGCGCTGAGCGCATGGGTGGCTGACGTTGGTTGTTCTCTGTTCTTCCAGATGATCATTCCAGGCTGCACTTGTCTCCGATCGAGGGTGTTCCAGACTCCGACTACATCAACGCCTCTTTCATCAATGTGAGTCTGCGGGTACCTGCGGAGACCCTGGCTCGGAGTGCTGGGAGTCTTCTAGCTGCTTAAAGGGGCTTTGTCACCTCTTAACGAGAAGGGCGCATCTACTAAGTATTCTTAACCCCTTAGTGTCATGCTCCTAACCAGCGCTGCCGCCTCCAGGGTCTGGGAAACGAATGGTTAAAAAGTGTTGCATCTCCATACATCGCTCTATTTACCACGTTTTAGCAGAATATCATCTGTTTGGCGAGTTCCGTGATCTTAATTATGGGCAAGAAGCTGTTTAATTGATTAAAATAGCTTTTTTTTTTTTTTTTAACCATTTCCAAGTTGTTTGGGGCTGCTCGGTCTTAGAGACGTAGATGATGATGAGGCATCTTCTCTCTTTTATGATTTCAGGGCTACCAGGAGAAGAACAAATTCATAGCGGCACAGGGTAAGGCCGGAGCGTTAAACTGCGCGAAATAAATACTAAACGGTGCGCTGGGGGGAGGCTATTGGGCAATATAGCGCGTGGTTTTGACGCAGTGCGCTGGGAAGTACTCCGTGTCCGTAACGGTCATGGGGGGGAGAAAAGATGTTTATAGATGGAAAGTCACGTCGACGAACAGCCGCTTCTGTGAATGTTTTTGTGTGTTTCTGTGCGATGCCAAAACCATAGCCCCCGGGTTTGGCCGGCGATGGAGCTCCTTGTGGTCTGGCCCGCTCCCTCGGCGGTCGGATGTTGGTTCTCCGCGTTGGCAGGAGTTGTCCCGTCGCCACGCGCTCCCCGGGATACCTCCCTGAACGCGTTCTTTCCTTCTCTCTGCGAAGGTCCAAAAGAAGAGACGGTGAACGACTTCTGGAGAATGATATGGGAGCAGAACACGGCCACCATCGTCATGGTGACCAACCTGAAGGAAAGGAAAGAGGTACGCTGGTATCTATTATAATGGCGGATACGATAATACATATATACAAGATATATATATATATATAGCCCTGTTCCTGTGAGCTTACGATCCGTAAGGACGTTGATGGGGTTGTGGCAGAAGATGATGAAGGTGACACAGAGAATGCAGGTTATGGGCGTTGGGAGAGTAGATTGTAAGCTTCTGTGAACAGGTTGGTTTTCAGTGAGTGACAGACCCGTGTTGGGAATTCCGGAGAGACGAGCTGTGGGATGAGCAGAGAGGGCAGCAGAAGAGTATTTAGAGATGAACGGTATAGTGGGGGTTAAATAGCTACCCTGCGTACAAATTCCCACCCGGCCTGCAATTAAGTTATTTAGAAATATTGAGCGACTAACAGACCCGTCTACCGTCCCCCTGTGCCACTTCTTGCCACCGGCTCCCCGTACTCTCCGGGACAAAATAAATGTACGTGGCTTTTTTTTTAAGGGGTTATCTCTTTATCTGTTCAGATAGATCCTGCTGGATATGCAATACAAGTCAATGAGTAGTATTAGAATAACCCATTGTACAGCGCCGCGGTATACGCCAGCGCTATAATACAATAAATAATACATGGTGCTCTATCAAGTAATGATGGCTCGGCTGTAACGGCGCCACCTGGTGGTGGAATTGGGGATTACCTCTGACTCCGCTCGTAGTTTTGAGAAACCTGACCGTCTTTTCACCGTCTGACGCGCTTTTTGAGTAAATTCGGCTTTGGCTTCATAATGAACGAGCTGGCGATGCTTGGTTATGATGTCATAACCTTGCGTTTGGGGCTCTGGCACGCCGTTGGGATGAGCAGATAAATGACTTCTCTTCTGTTAAGGTTTGATCGTTAACCCTTTGTCTCCTGCAGTGTAAATGTGCTCAGTACTGGCCGGACCAAGGCTGCTGGACGTACGGAAACATCCGCGTGTCTGTGGAAGACATGACCGTCTTGGTGGACTATACCGTGCGCAAATTCTGCATTCAGCAGGTATCGCCCAGCTTTGGCCAAAATGTGGTTGGGATCGTTAAACGCTGCTTTTTTTCATTAATATTTGTAAAAATGGATATATATGTGCTAGAGAAATGTATATTTCTAAAAGCTGTAGCATGGGGAACGTTCCGGGTTGTAGAGGATCCAGGCTGGGGAGCTCCTGGTCCACGGCACTCATCTTTCTCCGTTGTCCCCAGGTTGGAGACGTCACGAACAAGAAGCCCCAGAGGCTCGTCACTCAGTTCCATTTCACCAGCTGGCCGGACTTCGGAGTGCCTTTCACCCCCATCGGGATGCTGAAGTTCCTGAAGAAGGTGAAAGCCTGCAACCCGCAGTACGCCGGAGCCATCGTAGTTCATTGCAGGTGAGTGTGAGTGCCCGCTGGCCCCCGAGTGCCCAGCATCGAGGGACGTTGGTTCTCTGCTATTGAGATATGAGCCGTATAAATGTCTTATTTTATTGCTAGGACTTGGATTGAGAGTTCTTGGCACATGTTGGTAAATATCATACTTTTACCTTTATTGTGTAAAAATTATTTTTTTTTTTAATGAAAGTCCTGTTAAAAATTACATTTTGGTTGCAGCCAACTTGGTATTAATTGCAGACCTCATTTGGCTCCCAGTCAGTGTATAAACGCAGAGGCCTTTGGTGTTACCTGGATCTCTGTGAGAAGCAACGCAAGTAAAGCGTTTGCCATAAAAATATATTTTTCCGATAAATACTTAAAATTCACCATTATTGTATCTGATGCTTTGCATTGACCAGCTTATTCATAGCTGCATACAATCTCAAGATCTCAACAGTCCCTCCTTCAGATTAATGAATGCACAAATATCAGAGAATCACAAAAGTTATTGTTAACTGCGTCAAAACATTAAGAACTGTATTTTTCTCTATTTTTCTAATCAGTTAAGTTAAAAAATGACATTTTTGCGTTTGTTGTTTTTTTTTCCCTCCCCGTAGTGCCGGCGTAGGCAGGACGGGCACGTTCGTGGTGATCGACGCCATGCTGGATATGATGAACGCGGAGAAGAAAGTCGACGTTTATGGGTTCGTCAGCCGGATCAGAGCTCAGCGCTGTCAAATGGTACAAACGGATGTAAGTAAACGTGATTGCTACTCATAGGCTTAAGATCTGGAGTCACGCAAGACCTCGGAGGTCCCTTCTTCACGTGCTAACGCTCGAGGAAGACGACGCTAACTTTTATATTATTATACGGCCGATCTTGATTGGAATCTGTGTATTTTGCCCCGTTTCCGATCCCGTTCAGATGCAGTACGTGTTCATCTACCAAGCGCTGCTGGAGCATTACCTGTACGGGGACACGGAGCTGGAGGTCACGTCTCTGGAGACCCACCTACAGAAACTGTATAATAAAATTCCCGGCAACAGCGGCAACGGCCTCGAGGAGGAATTCAAGGTACAACCTATATGTTCGACTGGTAACCTATAGAAATCCCCTGCGCCCCCCACTGCCGGTAAACGCTGCCCCCTAGTGGTGCTCCTCGGGATTATTACATCCCACGCAGAGTTAAAGGGTTAATGTTATGCTTTGCCTAGCGATGGGGTTTTTTTTTCTTCCCAATTCAGAAACTGACCTCTATCAAGATTCAGAACGATAAGATGAGGACGGGGAACCTGCCGGCAAACATGAAGAAGAACCGCGTCCTGCAGATCATTCCATGTAAGCCTTTAGTCTTCTTGCGCATGTTAGAGGGATATGTGGCTTAACACGTACCCGAGGCCACGGTATGGATTTGTAACCACGAAGGGTGAAAGATCATCGATTTTATCAGACTTGGGTCAGCTGATGTTTGGAAAATTTAATCTCAAAACAGCTCCTTTTGGGGAGATGACAACGTGATATTAAATGGCCATCGGCACAAAGAAGGACGTTCTGTGCTGGAGGATGGCATAGAACGTCCTGGCTCTAAGGCTTAGCGCCCCTGCAGCGAGTTGGATGATGACCTAGACCCCCCCTCGGTCCCCGGGTGCCGGCATTCCTGGCTCTGAGCCGGCAGGGGCCGTTATAACAGAACAATAGGCGTACATGTAATACATACAGTAATACAGGTCTTGCAATAATTGGAGGAAAAAAATAGCCTCAAAAAGTCTTTAGGGTTACCTGCTTGTTGAACGTGACGTCACTGGAGACTAAAAAAGAATCTCTAGTCAACATGCGCCTCTCTTATTGGAGGGCTTTCAGAGGGCTTGTGGCGTTTTTATCTTAGAGCAGACCCCAGAACACTAAATATGTCGGCAGATAAGAAACGCTCGGCTCGTTTTATCTGATATAGAGAAGGGAGGAATTGGCATTAACTGTCTTATTAAAAATAGTACTTTATTCACAGCCAAGGGATAAAACCTCCAAGCAGTAAGGACAGTGACATTAAATAAAGCAGAGACACGTGGCAGACCAGCGTAGGAGACCCCCAACGTTTCGACTGCAAAGTCTTTGTAAAGGGGGATCGCCTGGTGAATAAAGTACTATTCTTTTTTTAAGTAACCTGGTTAATGATAATTCTCTTTTCTCTGTCATTTAATCTGCCTTTTTTCTCTTATTATTATATAATAATTATAATGCTGAGCAGAGCTTGTTGGGAAATGGAATTCTGAT
Organism: Spea multiplicata; assembly: GCA_009364415.1. Classification (NCBI taxonomy): domain Eukaryota; kingdom Metazoa; phylum Chordata; class Amphibia; order Anura; family Pelobatidae; genus Spea; species Spea multiplicata. The sequence goes on from VKOC01014977.1 coordinate 36,312, forward strand.
ATAAATATCGCGTTTCATCAGCCATGTGTAACACGCTTCAGGTTAATGACTTTGTCCTTTTGCTTTTACTTTTTTCTTCTTCCAGATGAGTTTAACAGAGTAATCATTCCGGTGAAACGAGGAGAGGAGAATACAGACTACGTCAATGCCTCCTTTATCGACGTAGGTTCCTTTAAATCATCTCATGACGCAGACTGCACCTTTGGTCTGATATCCTTCTTTTTTTGAATGGATTAGATGAGATTTGTGTTAGCGCTGTAAGCTGTGCCTGCTGAAGAACTCAGTGCTGCTGAAACTGACCCGGGAAGCTCCTCAGAGGCGGGAGTGGGCGGGGCCAGGTCCGAGAGGCAGGACTATCTGCTAAACTGCTTGTGTAAGCAGCAGGCGGAAATGGAGTAGCAACTAGTCAGAGCTAAACACCCCTCCCCTAAACCCCAGAGATAAAAGCCACGAGCGGAGGATCCAGACACAGAGAAAACAAAAAATACTTAATGTTCAAGGCAGGGTTGTGGTTAGTCGAGGGTGGGGTTAACTCCAATTGGCTGAGAGTTGGAGTAGAATTGGGCAGGGGCCGGGCATGGCCAGAGAACGATGAGTTTCACCCAGAGACCCGGGCAAACAGCTCCTGACCTCATCAAACCCGAAGAGCTCCCAGGTCTGGTTCTGGCACACTGTTTTATTCTTCTTATGATGTCACACAGAGACCCACTTACGTGATGTCACTCGGGTGGGGGAATAATCCCAAAAAAGGCAAACTTCCTGACTATACTTTTTAAAATCAAGATATTTTGAGAATCTCCCGGGAAATAATACAATAAATGAATAAGCTGCTCCCGGGGGCCCGGATTTTTTGGGCCGGGCGCTGATTGCTTTCGCGGCGTTAGGATAATTTTCTCCGGGTGATGTCCGGTTTGCTTCGCTCGCTGCTTGCCGATACCCTCCGGGGGGGGGTTGCTTTTTTTTTGGTAATATTTGAATTTTAATAACTGGAAATCATATTAAAAAAAGGAAAAAAAAAAGCTAGAATGACCTTTAAGGTAAACAGAATTGATGCCGCTTTCATCAGATGTGGAATCTTTGAGGGCGTCTGTTTTCCTTTGGTTGCTTTGACAGCGAAGGGTTAAATCGCGGCTTTTTAGGGTTCTGGATTTTTTCTAGCGTTGGCTTTAATTTTAGGTATAAATCTGGATTACGCCAGTTATTATTGACTCTCAGCAGGATATTTTACCCTTACTTTAAGGAACCGACTAATCATCTTTATAAGGGCCAAATGAGCATTTTGCTGCATGCGAATAGGTGCAGGCATTCCCGAGTTATCAGAGATGGTTTTTTTTAGCTCCTCCCCCGGCCACCTCTGCTGAAAGCCCAAGAATACCTCGGTATGCTTCCTACTCTTGCTAAGTAGAGTTCTCATTCTAGCCAATAAGAGTAGCAGAAGCCAATCACATTTTGCTGTTCTACGTGTGATTGGTTGCTGCTTCAGTGGGAAAGCAGTCAGGTTCAGGCGACGACCAATAGACATTTGGATTATTGACGTGATGAGACATGGATGCAGAAGACCTCTTCGTTGGTTGGTAGCTGTCTCAGGGACTTGGCATCCGGCCCCTGCGCTCATCGGCGTCCCGTACGCTGATCGCTCCCCATCCACCTTTATTAAAGAGCCGTGTCAGGATCGGGGCACCAGAGGGCGCTGCTCTGTAGGCAAAGGGGCTTCGTGTCTCCTTTTAACCAAATCTGCAGTGTTTTTGTTAAAATCTGCATGCTGTGTGTTTTTTGATATATAGTGATCGGGGGATTCAAAGGGGGTAATGTGTTCCTTTTTAATTTTTTTTTGTGGACCCTCAAAAAGCCCCCCCCACCCCTTAAATGCTCTGGAGTCATGGGTGGCCATACGATGTGTACATGTGCAAGTAAAGCAGAATTAACCCCTTAAGGACGATAGGGGTTCTTACTCGTAGTACATTTTGGGACAGTGGCTCTTTTAACATTTTTCGGTGTTGCTGTTTAGCTGTGATTTTCTTCTTTCTCTTTCGAAGCTCCAACATATTAATAATTTTTTTTTTTTTCCAGGAACCAAACGGGATTTCTTTAGCCTACCTTGCATGTTTTTAGCAAGTGTGATACATGTAGAGATCTAATTTCTATAAAACAAAATGATAAATATGATTATTTGTTAAAAAATTAGCTTTACTCACTTTTAAACAAAAAACTTTTACTCATGCGTCAAAAACTAAATGAAAACACCGCTAAAGAGATTCTGCTATTTGGTCCTGATTGTTAAGAAATACCCAATGTTTTTATGTGTTTAGGGGTTTTTTCTGCCAACGTTTACTGGGCAAATATAGTAATAGTAGGCGTTATGTTTTAATTCAAACCATTTTTTTTCCAATCGGGTCATCTCTGCCCCATTGCTATTTTTCGGTAATGTCTTTGGAAATTTACCCCATGCAAATCATATATTTCTGAGAATCTAGACACCCCAAGGTTATTTTTGGAAATGGGCTGGTATTTAACCCTTTCCATGCACTAATTTTACCACCAGCCTTTGTCTAACGTTATGGTAGTAAGTTTTTTGGTTTTTTTTGTATTTTTTCCGCACACGTTGTATTTTAGGAATAAATGTACCGCTCCTGGTAAATGTCCGTGTCAGACACCCCGATATGTGATTGACGTTTTTTGGTTAAGACGTTCCTGTGGCCGGTGTTAATTCAGGGACCCCTCGCGCTTCGCTCTCTTGACTCATTTCTAGAAGTTCCGGCTCAGCGCTGGAGACCCCTTAACTCCCGAGCCCCACAAGGGAAATCATTTCTATATTAAACGCTCCGACAGAATGTCCCTTTCTTGGTCTTCACAGAAGAGACATTCGTCGTGGAGCTTATTACGGGTCTGTTTCTTAAAGGGCACCCATTTAAAATATATATATATATATGTGTGTGTGCATTACATCGGTGTATACAGAATTATCCCCCCCCGACCCTTAGCGTTTTATTACGGCCCCGCTGGCAGCATTCCCTGCGATAAATAACCCGCAGCGAAGCGCCTCGTCTAACGGGGGCAATACCTGGCTTCCTTATTACATCACAGACACCGTGGCGTCCCTGCGCACCGATACTAAACTCCTGGTGCTGTTTTGTTATTTTGCTGCTTATATGTATTCCCTAACTGTGCAGGCGACTCAAATTCTTCTGCTCTGTTATATAACTATACATTATACGGGGCCAGCTCACCCTTCCTTACAGAAAACTCTCTTAACACCAAGGAGTTTTTGGTAACTCAAGTCCCGGAGCGATTTTGCCGTTTTTGGGCTATGTCGGTTCAGCGATTATTCTCCTTTTCTGTGAATAGAGTACCCATGTAAACTATATATTGTTTTTTCAAGGAGAGATAGAGCTTCGTTTGATACCCATAGTTGGATGATTAGCTTGAAAATTTGAATGAGAAATTTAGTAAAAACTGCAAATGAGTAAAAATCCAAAAACTATTTTTCCTCTAAATCTCACAAAATTAGGTTATAAGTGATGGAGAGAATCCCCTCAAATTTATCAATTCCAGAGTCCGATTTCAGAAATACCTTATTTATATAGATTTTCCAGACTTTCCCAGCACCATGGAGCATACTATAAGGGGTACAATTTTTGTATAATTTTTATGCCTATGGCTTAACGGGTTTGTGGGTTGTGAACGGGGGCAGGAGGGTTGTACTGGGTGGATGTTATACTAGGGCAATGGGATGTAAGGTTTTTGAATTTTTATATATTTTTTTAATTTATTTTTTTGTATTTTTTATTTTTTTAAACAAAAATGGTTAGAGGTCCTCTTAGGGACCTCCTGAACATGCCAGTGATACACATATGAACACTTCCACTTTAGCTCACATATTATATTTATTACTATTATTTATATTTTAATGATTTTTTTATTATTTTTAAATATGACCAACGATAACTTTCCGCGGTTTATGTCAGCAGTGACGCAACCCGCGCTCGGGAATGCTCCCGACACTCACTCACAATGATATATTACTCTGTAGAATTAATGCACCATCATTAATATAATTATATTTAGATTTCTTATGCATTGATATATTTTATATAATTTTTCCTTTTCTATATCAATGCGTTTGAAATATTCAAAACCCCCAAAAATCCCTCATTCTCCAAATTATTTTTGTATTCATTCACAACATTGTGACACAGCACTGTGTGTGAATGTCTAGGAAAGAGCCTGAATGAAATGGACATTTCTCTACCCTTCCGTCTGTCCTCCGCGATCTCTCTTTAACCGTAAAAAGGATATTTGTGAATATATAATAGGGGCAGTGGCGTCTCCAGCTTTCATATTTAGGGGGGGCACATGGGGGGCCAGGGACCAAAGTAGGGGGGCCGATTATAAAATGGTACATATACACTACATATATATATATATACATACATATAACAACAATCACAATACTATCATGCCCAGGTTCTAGCATGTGCTGGCTGACTTAGCATGATAGGAGTGTGCTTGCTGTTTGCAATTATATATATATTAATACTGTCATTCTGTCCAATAAAAGTGTTAACACACCGAAGTTGGACCAAAAAATAATTTATAACAGCAATCACACTCCTATCACGCCTAGGCAGCCAGTACATGCTGGAATCTGGGCATGAAAGGAATGTGATTACGGACTCCCTATGCCAAGCTATCCCCAACACTTACACATCCATGCTATGTGAAACCCTCATTCACAAACATTCAGCATAACACCCATCACTCTCACACACTTACATTCAGCATAACACCCATCACTCTCACACACTTACATTCAGCATAACACCCATTACTCTCACACTTACATTTAGCATAACACC